>JBBPBX010004080.1:8810-27013 GCA_038048925.1 Garcialebias charrua
TAATTATTATAATTTTTTTTACATGGTACTATTTGGGGCAGGGGGCGGGGGCATCCCAGCCTGTTTATTTCAAAACAAGACAGACATAATTTAACAGAATAATGCGCACCTTTGGAAACTTTAATGCAAACCCCAAATTAAAATGGCCCAATTGTCCCTTTAAATGAGCCCGTTAAGACCTGAGCTGTTTGTGCTCCAGGTTTTCAAACTTGATTCAATTTAATGCAAACATAATCCATGCTGACAAAGTAAAACATGATGACGTCATGAACTTGGACTTTTTTTTTTCTTTCTTGTTGCATCTCAGCTGGGTTTGGACCCAGAGGTGCACGTCTTACCATCCTCCAGATCCTGGCTCTCACCCTTCACAGCCCCCGGACCCTGCCGGGGTAAACGTCTTTCAGCACCCACCTGTACCGGGCTTGTAGCCACGCCCCTCGCACTCACCTGGACTCACCCATAGATATATGGACTCACCTGCCTGCAGCAGCAGCCGCACCTGTGCTGGGGGTGTGTCCACCACCTCAGCCCGCCTCCCTCCCTGCCTGCCTGCACGCGGAGCTGCATTTCCCTGGCTCTGGCTGCTCACCTGACATGGAGCTGCTGGACTACCTGCAGGACCCGGAGCTCGTGGCCCGCTTCCAGAGACGATGTGGACTCTTCCTGCTCGAAGAGGCGCGTCACGGCCCGGGGAGGACCAGACCCGACAACAGAGTCCACGTGGGGGAGAAAACTCACGGACCAGTGAAGAGAAGATGGGACCATCAGGACAAGAACCTGAACGCACCATGTGCTGCTAATGTAAGACTTTTATTGTGAAAAACCTCGAGGGACTGACTGTGAAAAATACAAACTGATAGGTACAAGAATATTTGATGCTAAATGATTTCAGTTGAAAAGAAAAGAACGTTCAAAGAAATAAAATGTGCTTGGGTTCAAAGACAGGGAAATAAAAGTGTGCATTTTGGGAAAATATCCATGAAAAGATGTGAACATTTGACATCATTTCTCTTCTTTTGAGATCAGCAAATGATCTGTAGAAGTATTTTCAGTGGATATCAGTCAATATACTAGTAATAAACATTTATTCAGCCCAAAATTTTAATTTGATACAGCAATAAATAAAAAATTCCAAGGTTTGCTGCTGTTTGTTGCACCTTCAGGAACCTCAAGCAGCTTTTGTTGGAGTAAAACATCAAAATGATCAATTGTCTCTTCATTAGGACGTTAACAGCAGTGATGTGTGCATTTTCTTGTATTTGTCCATGCATATAAATTACACATAAAACAACACCATTTTATTTTAACACCTTTTTTAATTTGTATTGTGTTTTTCTCCAAAACATTTGTGACACATTTGTGTTTGAGCAGCAGAGGTTCACAGTGGATCATTAGTGTACAAATAAAAGGCCCAACAATTAAAATACATTTCTGTTTGAGGGTCGAAAATAGTCAATAATCTCTGTTAAAAGAAATACATTTTTCACGACTTCAGATTATCTTTGTCAGATGTGTGAATTAGCAGTAGTAGTAGTAATGTATTAGTAATACTGTACAGTATAAGTAATAGTAGTGGTGGTAGTGGTAATAGTATTAGCAGGAGTAATAAAAAATATTACTAGTACTGTATAGCATTATAAATTTTGGTATTTTTCTTTGGTATTATTGCCTCCAGGTAAGAAAATCACAAAGTCAGTGTCTGGAACTGATTCCAGCTGAGTCAGCACTGAGACCTGCAGAGGTTCATTTACCGTCAGTTCCTGCAGTAAAATGTTTAAAAAGATTCATATTTCTGCACAAGTGCTCAACGATAGGCTGTTGGCCATTAAAGTAGTGTAACGAACAAGTATAAACATAGCAACACATTTGGTTAAAAGATTGTGCGAACCAAAGTGAAACTGGTTTTTCTGGTTTGTCTGGTGTCAGAACCAGATCTTCGTGTCACTTTTACAGGCTGTATGGACTTATTGTCTGACAAAAACGATGAATTAACGAAAACTCAAGCAAGGAACAGTTCATTTTGTCTGATGAATCTGTTTCCAATCAGGCAAAGTTTGGATGTTGGCAATTTGAAAGGTCTAGCCTTCATTTAAAATTCCCTACATACCAAATGTTTAAACTACAATCTCATGTTAAAGAGGAACTTACCTCAAAATTAACTTTTTTTATCTGATAAACTCCCTAGAATGTGTGTAAAATGTTGTATAGCACTATGTCTGTGTTAATTTTCATGTTTTTGTGCGTATTTGTTTTAAATCGGCAATATTTGGTCCAAAAACGTGTTTTCACTAATCCTATGGGTTTAGCAGCTTAATTTTCTTATTGGTCAACGACTCTCTCTGTGACGTGTTTTCTCACTCTGTCGTCACAGCCTCTGCTGGGTTAGTATAAAAAGTTCAAGCAGAGCCACTCCCCTGCAGAGATAGTTCTCTGTATCTTCCTTTCTGTCCGCGCGCACTCTCACACACTCTCTCTTGGTGTGACAGTCTGTACCATACAAGCACCGCTGATCGATATCATTTTCAGATTAGCAACTTATTTCTTTTAAGAATACTTTTCACTTCATCAAAATCTAATCAAAACACCAGCGTTCTAAAAGTATGTGGTTGTATTTGTTTTCTTATTCTGCGATGGACAAGTAATGCATGAATGCCAAGTTGGGGCAGAGGCAGGGTATCCGGTTTGGAACCCAAAAGACCCAGGTTTGATCCCCGGTCACGGCGTACCGTGTGGTATTATTTTCATTTTTTTTAAGCCTCTTGTTTCGGATAGATCGGGTGAGAATAGATAAATACATCTACGTAATAATTGTTTGTTGTTGCTTGTTTTAAGTTGTTTATTACTAATGTAATTTTAACATTCAAAAACAATAACGGTGTCTCGTTCTGGCCACACCTCCTCGCTCACCCCCCACCCGTGTCTGTTGACACACCCACTTTGATGCATTTTTCATATCTTGTCCTGGGGCGGAGCTACCGTAGAACAGTGAGGTAAGTTCCTCTTTAAATAAGAGTACTGCCAACATAAGACTAATCCAGTAAGTCATCAACGTAATCAAAATGCAAAGCATGAATTCCCTCACAAATGTTCCATGGGTCCGTCAAGAGTTTCACTGGCTGACATGATCGGCTTCCGTGTGTAGAACCCACGTGCAGGAAGATGAGGAGACTCCATTAAAATAAGTAAAGTTTATTATGAATAAACAAAACAAAATGCTGACAGGGCAGCTAACTTACTTTAAGGAGGAGACATGGAGGGATGACGAACATGAAGCCTTGGACGGAATAAGGACATTCCAGAGACACTGACGTGACACCAAGGGGCTGAACATATACAGACGCTAACAAGGTGAAATGAAAGGCACCTGCGGTGATTAGGATCAGATACAGGTGTGACAGTGCTGGAACACAGGAGGAGAAGTGCTGAGGGGGGCTGGTAAACATGAGGGAAAACACAACATGCAGACCCCAGAAACCCGACACTGGCAGTGACATTGTCCATGGTGTAATTGGACAAAGAGTCCAATTAAAGGACACGTAAGAACATGAAACTGCAGCTATCAGTTGAAATGTGAAGAACTCACCTGTTTGACGACTACCAGTAAATACAAGATCCAAGGTGGAACCATAGTCTGATGACCTTCTCTTTCCTAAACAGTTGTGGAGCTACACCATGGACATCTTCCTGTGGACTGTCTTATAGATGGACAGATGGGGACAATCTAAGGACCAAAGGGTTTGACATTCCCGTTATTTGGAGGCTTGAAGCATAGAAAGGCTTCTAACAAAGGGGTCACCTGTGACCTTGACCTTTGACCCCCTGACCTTGACATCAGTAGGGATCATTTAGACCTTTGAGGAGGTCCAGCTGTACAATTGGACATTTCTCTGTCAGGATTTACTGTAATTTAGAGCTTGGACAAGAAATTGTCCAAAGACAGACAAACTGCCAAAGTTTCAGACTTCTTCAATGATAAGAAGTCTGAATCCATACTGTTCCTTCCCAATGACACAACCTCGAACCACTGCATCGACCTCTCTGCTCTACCCCTGTCTGAAAAACAAAAAGTCACAAATCTGGGAGTGATAATGGATCCATCCATGAAACTCAACAGTCATGTAAATTTGATCGTTAAATCCTGTTTTTTCCAGCTGAGGCGACTGTCCAAGCTGAAGCCCATATTATCAAAAAACAACCTGGAGACAGTGATTCACACATTTATTAAATCTAGGCTTGATTACTGCAATTCACTTCTGCTTGGTATCAGTCAGACCACCATTGCACGATTACAACTGGTCCAGAACGCAGCAGCCCGATTTTTAACCAGTACAGGCAAAAGAGAGCACATTACACCAGTCTTGGCCTCCCTGCACTGGCTACTGGTTCATCTTAGAATCCAGTTCAAAATTCTCCTGTACGTCTACAAATCACTGAACAGCCTCGCCCCCGCCTATCTCTAAGAGTTCCAGTAACTCGCTTGAAGCGCAGAGGTGACAGGCCCTTCTCTGTAGCAGGCCCAAGACTCTGGAATGAGTTACCTCTTCTTGTCAGACAGGCCCCCTCCCTCGCAGTTTTCAAATCCCAGTTAAAAACTCACTACTATTCTGTTGCACACCAGATGATTTGTATTGGATTGTTTTATTTATGATCTGCAATGTTTTTATGTCTTTCGTGTTGTACTTCACTGTGTGTGTTGCCTGTTGTTTGTTTGTTTGTTTGTTTGTTTGTCCAGCACTTTGGTGTGGACTTGTTCCTGTTGAAAGTGCTTTACAAATAAAACGGTATGGTATGGTATGGTAGGATGGGTGTATAAAACTAGCTCTCGCTTGTAAAACCTTGAAAATATCTTCAATCTGTTGTGGTACTGTAAGATGTCACACTCAGAATATGTCGTACATAACATTCAGCTACTACCACATCAAATTTTAAGTTAATATCTGCAAAGAAATCAAGCAAAAAAAATAGCAGATTTTTGGTTTTTAAGCTAAGATGGCTGTAAAGGTCCTCTTGATTCAGCTTGGTTCCAAGAGGCAATCTGTTGTAGATGTTAACTACGGGCGGCTGTGGCGTAGTGGTAATGGCAGTCGTCTCCCGATCGGAAAGTTGGCGGTTCGACTCCCGGGACCCGCACCATGTGTCGTTGTGTCCTTGGGCAAGACACTTAACCCTGAGTTGCTCCCGGTAGGACTGGAAAGCACCTTGCATGGTAGTCTGCCGCCACCGGTTTATGAATGTGTGTAGCATTCAATATATGTGTAGCACTTTGAGATTTTCAGTAATGAAAAGTGCGTTATAAATTGAATTAATTATTATTAATTATTATTAACTGGACCCATTTCAGTTAAATTCAATTGAGTTTATTTATATAGTGCCAAGTCACAACAGAATTTGTCTCAGGGCACTGAACAAAAACATCCACGTACATTATAAAAGCCAAGTAGTAAAAGTTCTTTATACAGTAAGCAGCAGATTGTGTTGAATCTTCACTTCATCACAGTCTCCCATTCTGAGCAAGCACAAAGGAGACAGTGGAAAGGAAAAGCTCCCTTTAACAGGAAGAACCCTGCAGCAGAACCAGGTTCAGGACAAGTGTCCATCTGCTTCAACTGGCTGGATTTGAGAGGACAGGAAGTAGAAACAAACAAACAGCTGACAGGTCCAGGTGTAGTTTCTATAGGAGGAAAGTCAAAAAACATATTGAGATAGAAATAATTACAAATACAAACAGGCAGAGTGGAGCAAGTAAAGACAGCAGCAGAGGGAGGAAATGTGGTCAATTTGTTCTCTATAGGTGTAAGCCTATAGCAGCATAACTAAGGGACAGCTCAGAAAACCCAAGCCAACCCTAATTATAGGAATTATCAAAAAGGAAAGTCTTCAACCTGGACAATGTGTCAGCCTCACGGACAGAGACTGGAAGTTGGTCCACAAGAGAGGAGCCTGAGAACTGAAAGATCTTCCTCCATTCTGCTTTTGGAAACTCTAGGAACCACAAGTAAACCTGCAGTCTGAGAGTAAAGTGTTCTGTTAGGAAAATATGGAACAATAAGATCTGTAATATAAGATGGAGCTAGGTTGTTGAGAGATTTGTAGGTTAGAAGTAAGATTTTGAATTCAGTTCTGGATTTGACAGGGAGCCAATGGAGAGAAACTAAAACTGGAAAGATATGATCTCTCCCACTAACTCCAGTTAAGACTCTGGCAGCAGCATTTTGAATCAACTGGAGACTTTTTACAGAATTGGATGAATTCTTCCTGCAAGTCCTATCAAAATGTATCAAATGGCTCATGAGATAACTTGGTACCAGACAAACACAGGTGCATGCTAAATCTTTGTCTCCTGCCTGTGCCTTGAACAATAAAATGCATGTGAAGAAGTTGAGGTCCGTCATGTTTTCTCTGCAGAGCAGCAGCGGGCCTCGGTGCAAGGTGAAGAACTGGCTGCTCCACTTCCTCTTCCTGTTCTCTTCCAGTCTTGGTCACGAGATATTTTACATCACCTGTCTGCCCTTCATACACTGGAACCTGGATCCTTTCCTCTGCCGTCGCCTCGTCAACATGTGGGCGGTAAGTCACAGCCTACAGCTGGGATCTCACCTGGAACTGTTGCGGTGACTCAAAACTGTGACAAAACACAAGTTTTCCACCACAGTTCTACAGAGAACAAAACGATCGCACCCACAGCGAGTTGTGTGGCCGAGTTTTGCACAGCAGTGTTTAAAAATCTTGGCTTATTTTTGACAGCGTGAAAATTGTATTGTACTCCATGCACAGTGTTTTGTTGCCCACCTCTGCCCACATGGCACCCGCCTTGATCTGCTTCATACCAGTGGTGTAGTCTACAGTTCTGGAGTGGTACAGTATACTGTGCTTAGAAACCACAATGTGATCGTCAATTTATTTTGATTTTTAAGCATATTGATCAGATTTCTCCGATGCTTACCGTAGAGTTGAATAAATGCTCAACAAACTTTGTACAACAGTTGGCTTTGTATTAAAAACACATTATAGATTAACAGTATCGAAGCAAAGTGCTGCATACTGATAGATTGTTACGGAAGCGTTTAACTGCTCTTTATCGTATCAGTGACACATGTCTAATGATGCGTCATGTATGATTGGGCACTTTTAAGAGGGTATGCTGAAATTCTTAAACTTTTCTAGTGGGTATACTCTGTATACCTAAGTATCATGTAGACTACACCCATCTTGGCAGCTGCCTTCACGTTTCTGATTTAGTCCACGGGAGAACACGCTTGGCACTGGCAGGAAGATACGGTTTAGACTAGGTTTATAATACGTTATACGTATAATACACAATTAGTTAATTTGTGGTGTTTTTTCAGTTTCCAATTTCATATGTTGGTGCGTGACTTGTAAGCCTGTATAAAACTTCTCGTTCTCACAGCTTCCATTCAGAATTGAAAAAGACTTCTGGACAGAAGTCGAAACGTTTTCTGCAACAAATAAAGTCCAGTTGATCCTGTATTGAACGCCTTTTTTGGTGTCACTCAAATGTTTGGAACATGTGAAAAATTCAAGCAACTACACTTCAAGCCTGAACGATTCGAGCAAAGGGGACTGAGAACACTAAGAGATTCTGGAGAACCGCCACAGTCCGGCGAGCTGCGACCCTGAGGGCCGGTTTAGACGAGTGGAAGCATAAATCCAGGCCTCCAGCAGGATGCTCACTCATTCACAAAGCCACCTCTCTTCTCAGGACTACCGGGTCTCTTACTCTTCACCTTTCAACCTCCTTTCATCTCCACCACTGACCTGTCTCTGACACCACCAAGTCTATATATCCCTCAGGCCTGAGGGGACACGGGGCCAGCCTGACCAGGACCCCTGACACACATGAGGACACATCATGGTCAAAGGACTGCTTGGATCTCTCTGTTACAAGACGGTTCTGACAGAACCCAGAATGGGTCTGACCACGGACCCTGAGACACGTCAAAACCCTGAAGGAATGACACATTCAGTGACACTTAACAGTTGTGTGTGTGTGTGTGTGTGTTTGTGTGGCCTTTGTGTCTTGGCCCTGAGTGCTTGGTGCGTGCCCTGTGTCTGAACCTCTCACCCCCCTCCCCCACCCCAGGGGGAAGAGATGCCATTCTTCTGGATTCCTGGCTGCGCCATGCCTGCCTATGAGCTCCTCTTCAAACAAACACACACACACACTCCTCATGTCTCCTGCTAAACACACTTGTTGCCCTCCCTCTAGTTAGACATTACCAGCTTTACTGCGCCCCCCCCCCCACTGCCGTCCTCCCCAGCAGAGGGTTTTATTGTTCTCATCAGCGTTTGAGCTCTCTGTGTTTGGAGCGAGCGTTTGTTCTGTCAGCCCTCGGGACGTGTCACCCTGCACCTTCGAGAACCGAAGCATTGTGCTGCCCGAGTTATAGTGAAGGTTATGGTTGAATGGTGCACGTACACACACACACACACACACGCACACAGAATGACTTTGGTCGACTTATAAAACTAAAAGCATAATGGAGCATCTGGTCAAGCATTAAACTGCAGAGCTGTAACAGGAAGTTATGGAAATCACACCCCTGCTGTGCTACTTACAATACAATATTTGAAAGTTAACACAAAGGACGAGCTGTTTAGGAACATTTGAACTGATGCAAGATTTTAGCTCTTGTGAAGAATTTAAGACACTTCATTTTTAGAAGACACCACTGTCTCAGGTGCAACTGATGATGAAAGCTCGATAAAAACCAACGTAGCCCACCACAACAGTAAAAACTGTGAAGACACATGATGAGGATTGAGATCCTTATTGGGTCATAATTGTTCTTGTTGGTGCTGAAGGACAGAGACCTGTCCTCTGTTTAACTGCAGAATGTCCATTTTTCCATTCCTTTGTTAAAATAAATCCATCCATCCATCATTCTATCCATCGGAGCCTCTTACTACGTATTCTCTGAATTGCAAATCATGGATCTGGTCAGCTGGTCTCTCAACACAATTGATAAAATTTTCTCGATGAGAAGACAGGGCGAAGGAGAAGAGCCCTCATGCCCTGAAGGGACACTCGCAGCTGGATACTATGGATTCCTGGGGGCAGTGGACGACTGTGTGCCTGTGTGAAGGATTGTACCGAGCGGTGAGCTCTCAGACTCAGACGCTGCATGAGCTGAGTCGTGAGCTGGACACGATTTCTGAGAATCGCAGGCCACTTGCAGCTCCTGGAACTCACTGGCAGGAAGGAATCGACCTCGGAGAAGGCTACAAGTTTGGTCTGGCCGTGTGACCACAAAATGTAGCTGTTTGGAATTGCCAGTGAGACGTACCAGCAGAACCATGAAGGCAGACATGGAAATTCAAGCAGAGGCTGCCTGACCCAAAATAATTGTGTTTTCTGAATTTGGCTTCTCCACTCGGCCTTGAATTGGCCAGCTTTCTCAAACTTCTCCTGGTTGTTTATGTGAACGAGAATCTCTGCTCCCCTCACAAGGACATCTGTGGATCTGTGACAGAGTTGAGCCGACTGATAAACACTGTTCCATCTTTATCTGGACCAGGGGTCTGCCACCTGCAGCTCTGGAGCCACAAGCAGCTCTTCGGTCCCTCTGCAGTGGCTCTGTCAAGCTTTAACCAAAACCAACAAAAAACTGAATTTAATACAGTACTAGTTTTAGCATTTTCCTGTAATTTATTTTGCAAATATGTGAATACTGGAACAAGTACACAAGGAGGAAAACTTACTCACTTTAACTTTATGCTTTATCTCTATACTTATTTTTTGACAATAAAAAAATACATAGTCCAGCTTGAATTTGAATCAGCCAATAAAAACAGAGCTTGAATTTGAATTTCAGCAGAGCAAGGGGGAGCAGAGCCATATATGGCTCTGAGGGGGAGGGATCAGAATGCTTTGCCTGTTGAAATGTTTTCTAAGTGCTGCGTTCTACAGAAACTGCAGACTGCACCTTTAAAGATATACTATCCCCCCGCCCCAAGAATCTGGTCCTTTCATTCGTTTTTGTAAAAATATCAACAAATGTTAAAAATCATTAGATATTTTTAGCTTTATAATGTCACCCCCTAGTGGCCACAAAATCCCCCTCAACAAACCTACAGTGGCCCATGGACCACCAGTTAATAACCACAGTTGTAGCGTGTTGTTGCAGCTCTGAACACTTTCAATTTAGTAAACAAAGGTGTAAAAATGGCTCTTTTGATCGTAAAGGCTGCAGACCCCTGATCTAGACTATGGAATTTTCTAACAGTCCACAGACAACTCACTGCCCTCATCGGCCTCCTCATGCATAAATGTATTATGTCATCAGTATGTTGCTGTTTCGTGTGGTGAGGTTTTTTTTGTTGTTACAACTTTCACACAGTCCTGTCTAGGACACAGTGTATGATTATTTTATTTTTACACCTGCACTCCCCCTTGTGTTTCTTTTTCCTTTTCTGAAAAAAGGCCTGCACCTCACGAGGCTGCGGCCTCGGTCACCTCCGTCTCCCCATGTTTGTTTGTTAGTGTTTCTCTCGGATGGGCTGTACTGAAAATTTAATTTTGTTGTGCTTCGGTACAATGACAATAAAGCTGATTCTGATCCATCCATCTATCTATCCATGCATTATCTTTACCCACTTCTTCCTTTTCAGGTCACAGGGGTCACTGGTGCCAATTTCCATCTGTCACTGTGCGAAATTTGGGTTACACCCTGGACAGGTCTCCAGTCCATTACAGGGACACATAAGCCGTTTTCGCATTGGCCAGCCCTCAGTGGCCCGGAGCTCCCCTGGGTGTCTCTGGGCCACCCGCGTTCATTACGCATTTGCCGCAAAGCCGCCTTGAAGTGGGTGGGCAGTTCTCTGGAAGTGGGTGGGGTGCTCTCTTCACGTGGGTGGAGTGTTCGTGTTTTAAGAGAGGAGACTCGGCAAAAAAAAAATTGTTAGCTGGATATATATATATTAGTGTTTCTGCGTTTAATTTTTGTTAATAACTGATCACAAATCAGCTTATGTTACAACGTAAATAACACGAAGCGCACACCCATTTCCGCCTTTCAGCGCGACCTGAATGTCATTAAACAGCATTAAACAATAACTAATATTGTCTAACTGTTGCGCGCAGCCAGGGTTTTAAAATATAACGAATAATCTCTAACTTTTACGTGCAGCTAAAATGTCAGGAGGAGTGATTGCTATATGGGCAAGTTGGACACCTGAAAATTCAGTCTGTTCGGATAGCACAACGAGTAAATGCGTTAACGTTTTGACCGGGAGAAGTGGGTTCGCTTCCAGCCTGGGACAAAGTTATTTTACTTTCTTTTTCTTTTTATTCACATTTTCTTTTAAATAAAAAGGAGTTTGCAAACAAACTCCTTTTTATTTAAAAGAAAATGTGAATAAAGAGAAAAAAAAAGTAAAATAACTTTGTCCCAGGCTGGAAGCGAACCCACTTCTCCCGGTCAAAACGTTAACGCATTTACTCGTTGTGCTATCCGAACAGACTGAATTTTCAGGTGTCCAACTTGCCCATATAGCAATCACTCCTCCTGACATTTTAGCTGCACGTAAAAGTTAGAGATTATTCGTTATATTTTAAAACCCTGAATGCGCGCAACAGTTAGACAATATTAGTTATTGTTTAATGCTGTTTAATGACATTCAGGTCGCGCTGAAAGGCGGAAATGGGTGTGCGCTTCGTGTTATTTACGTTGTAACATAAGCTGATTTGTGATCAGTTATTAACAAAAATTTAACTCAGAAACACTAATTCAGCTAACAATTGTTTTAGGGGTTTCTCGTTTCTGTAGTTAAATTTGAATGAAATTCAACCCTCGCGCTGAGGTTGTTTGAATGAGTCCCGCCCCTGCTGCAAACAACGAATCAAATGAGAGCTGAAACTAGCCCTGTCGGGCTCGGCCCGATAAGAACCACGGTGAAGATGGTTCCAGAACAAGGGTGGATCCCGGGCGGAAAAGGTAAATGCGAAGACGCCGAACCCGGGTTAGAAGCTGGGAGAGCCGGGGAGGGCCGGCCAATGCGTAAGCGGCTACAGAGACAAACGAGACAATCATTCACTCTCTCTCTCACACCTAGAGACAATTTAAAGTTACCAGTCAGCCTAACATACATGTTTTTGGTCTGTGGGAGGAAACTGGAGTACCCGGAGAAAACCCCAGCATGCACGGAGAGAACATGCAAACTCCACACAGACAGGCCCCCGGCCGGGATTTGAACTGGCAACCTTCTCGCTGAGAGGCAACAGCTCTACCAACTGAGCCTCCATAAATCAGTCAATGCTTTTCAAACTTGTGGGGATGGTGGTGGGAGTGGAGTATTATATCATTAACAGCTTTGTAAATTTGCCATTCTTCATCACTTCTAAAACACCTTCTGTGTTCAGAATAACGACAACGTTAAAACATTTTAATCAGTAAAGTCTTTAAATCGATTTGAAAAAGCTTCCAGATTTCTGGCTGACAATATTTGTAGAATTAAACGGTCAAACACGAACATAGCTGATTTTCAAAAACCAAACAAAAGCCTAAAACCCATTCCAGTTTGTGTCACGATCCGTAGGTGTGAACCCAAAAAGCAGGCAAGATGATCGAAGCAGGAGATGTATTTCAAAAATAAAACTTATTTATTTTTAAACAACACAAAAACAAAAGCCGGCGTGGCGGCAAAACTTTTAAACAAAGACTTTAGGCAGGCAGGCAAAAACAGAGGACCGTGATGTCTGTGACCAGAGCTGGAACCAAAGATTCAACAACAATGACTGAGCAGGTTGGAAGGGGATCACTGGAGACTAAATGCAGGGCAGAACAGGTGTAAGGAATGAAAGTGATTGCTAAGGCTGAGGGGGTGTGGTGAACTGTTGATTGACAGGAGGGCAGGGCATGAGCAGAAGGAACAAGTAGAAATGAGCAGATGAGCTGAAGTGAAAAGAAAGGACAGAAACAAAGTAAAAACAAGACAAGAGGGCATGAGCAGAAGGATGAGTAGAAATGAGCAGATGAGCAGAAGCAGGCTGAGGAGGAAGTGAAAAGAAAGGACAGAAACAAAGTAAAAGCAAGAAACATTCACACAAGGCACAGAACACAAATTAGCAGGGCAGAAGAAACAGGAGCAAAGGAAGGGTGACAGGCATTACTGGATTAATGCCTAAAAAAGGACTGGACAGAAGAATATGGCAGAGGAGAGACAGGCTGAACTAAAATTGGACAGTGGACAGAAGGGGCAAGAAATGTGACAGAAGGAAGTCAGGGGCAGAGGAAGGGCATAAAGGGAGAGGGTCAGGCTAAAGGGAGAGGGTCTGGCTAAAAGGATCAGCGGGGCCGAGGGTCAACGGGGCCTAAAGGGTCAGCGGGGCCAAATGGGTCAGGGGCCTAAAGGGTCAGCGGGGCCTAAAGGGTCAGCGGGGCCTAAAGGGTCAGCGGGGCCTAAAGGGTCAGCGGGGCCTAAAGGGTCAGCGGGGCCTAAAGGGTCAGCGGGGCCTAAAGGGTCAGCGGGGCCTAAAGGGTCAGCGGGGCCTAAAGGGTCAGCGGGGCCTAAAGGGTCAGCGGGGCCTAATGGGTCAGGGGCCTAAAGGGTCAGCGGGGCCTAAAGGGTCAGGGGCCAATGGGTCAGCGGGGCCGCTGAACGTGACATAGCCCCCCCGTTAAGGTCCGGCATCCTGACGGACCATCCAGAAAAACAGGAACCCAAGCCGTTAAGGTCCGGCATCCTGACGGACCATCCAGAAAAACAGGAACCCAAGCCAGAACAGGGCGGGGGGAGGGGGCAAACACAAGGACAGAGGGCAAAAAACCTAAACAAAAAAACGACAGGACCAAACCTGGGAGCAAGGAAAAACCGAAACTTGAATACACATACACGGCCCTGGGCTACGTGCAAAACAAGGGACAGCCCGGGGGCCGTCCAGAGCGAGGCCAAAGGTCAGGCGGACGTCCCGGGGACCTCCCAGAGCGGGACCAGGGTTCGGGCGGACGTCCAGAGCCAAGCCAGAGTTCGAAGCAGGGCAGAACCGGGCCAGAGAGAGCGATGCTGACAGCCACTGGGTCAGAGAGGGCGATGAAGGCAGCTGGTGGGTCAGAGAGGGAGACGATGGCAGCTGGTGGGTCAGAGAGGGAGACGATGGCAGCTGGTGGGTCAGAGAGGGAGACGATGGCAGCTGGTGGGTCAGAGAGGGAGACGATGGCAGCAGCTGGGTCAGAGGGGGAGGTGCTGGCAGCAGCCGGGTCAGAGGGGGAGGTGCTGGCAGCAGCCGGGTCAGAGGGGGAGGTGCTGGCAGCAGCCGGGTCAGAGAGGGCGGTGCTGGCAGACGCTGGGCCAGAGAGAACGATGCTGACAGCCGCTGGACCAGAGAGGGCGATGAAGGCAGCCGGTGGGTCAGAGAGGGCGGTGCTGACAGCCGGAGGGTCAGAGAGGGCGGTGCTGACAGCCGGTGGGTCAGAGAGGGCGGTGCTGACAGCCGGTGGGTCAGAGAGGGCGGTGCTGACAGCCGGTGGGTCAGAGAGGGCGGTGCTGACAGCCGGTGGGTCAGAGAGGGCGGTGCTGACAGCCGGTGGGTCAGAGAGGGCGGTGCTGACAGCCGGAGGGTCAGAGAGGGCGGTGCTGACAGCCGCTGGGTCAGAGAGGGTGGTGCTGGCAGCTGCTGAGCCAGATGGGAGTCCTGCCGCAGCCGATGCGTGGTTGGGTGCCAACGATGAGGCCTCAGTGACGGGATCAGAACCCATGGCACAGAGCTGTGGGGCCTCCTCCTCAGCAGCCGACGTGAGGAGCTGTGGGGCCTCCTCCTCAGCAGCCGACGTGAGGAGCTGTGGGGCCTCCTCCTCAGCAGCCGACGTGAGGAGCTGTGGGGCCTCCTCCTCAGCAGCCGACGTGAGGAGCTGTGGAACCTCTTCAGCAGCCGATGTGAAGAGCTGTGGGGCCTCCTCTTCAGTAGCCGCAGCGGGCGACGTGGAGGATTCAGGCTCAGCAGTAGACAATAAGGAGGCTAATCCTTTACTTGTAGCCTTAACAAAAGTCATTAGTCGAGTGAGGTCTGGGTTTGGCGTGAAACCACTGGTTGTAATTAACTGTTCCATGATGGAATATGTCTTGAGTTTATAATGGGGATCAGGGTTTTTGGTAGCAGCATTAAGTAGTCTCTCGATCTGTTGGATAATAACAGTGGTCTCTGCGGCAGCAACGGGCGTCATGGAGGTCTGTGGAGCCCCTGCGGCGGCAGCGGGCGTCATGGAGGTCTGTGGAGCCCCTGCGGCGGCAGCGGGCGTCATGGAGGTCTGTGGAGCCCCTGCGGCGGCAGCGGGCGTCATGGAGGTCTGTGGAGCCCCTGCGGCGGCAGCGGGCGTCATGGAGGTCTGTGGAGCCCCTGCGGCGGCAGCGGGCGTCATGGAGGTCTGTGGAGCCCCTGCGGCGGCAGCGGGCGTCATGGAGGTCTGTGGAGCCCCTGCGGCGGCAGCGGGCGTCATGGAGGTCTGTGGAGCCCCTGCGGCGGCAGCGGGCGTCATGGAGGTCTGTGGAGCCCCTGCGGCGGCAGCGGGCGTCATGGAGGTCTGTGAAGCCCCTGCGGCGGCAGCGGGCGGCATGAAGGTCTGTGAAGCCCCTGCGGCGGCAGCGGGCGTCATGGAGGTCTGTGAAGCCCCTGCGGCGGCAGCGGGCAACGTCGAGGTCTGAGGAGCAGGGATGGGTGACTCAGACAGAGAGACGGTTTGGGTCCCACGGCGACCTCTCTTTCTGCGGCGGCGAGAAGTGAGACAGGTGGGAGGTGGAGGTGCCAAAGCTTCAGCAGGTGGTGGAGGAGTCAAGAGAGCCGGTGAAGTGACCCCCTCAGGTTGGCAGGTGTGAGGAGTGACCGTCTGGACCTCCTCACGGCTGGGCGGACACAGGTACCTCGCCTCCACATAAGCCTGCCAGCGTTCCCGCACCTCTGGTGAATCAGGGCTGAACTGCCCCTCCAGCAACATCCCCCCACGCTCCTCCTGAGAGCGAGAGCTGAGCTGAGACCGTTGTCGACTCCTCTGTCCTTGGTGGCGTGAGCTTGGAGCAGAGGGGAACCAGTACTCCTCGTCAGTGTCTGGTTCCTCCTCTGAAGGTTCCTCATGAAGCCACTGAGGTGGACAGGAGAAAACGGGCTTTCTAGCCAGGCGGGTTCCCCTGAACAGGTCTTTCCTCTCCTCCTCTCTCTCCCTCCGGGCAGTCTTCTCAGCCTCACGGGCAAAAAACTCGAATAAGGTGATCATCTCACCATTGGGTTCAGTTGGCTCAGTCATTCTGTCACGATCCGTAGGTGTGAACCCAAAAAGCAGGCAAGATGATCGAAGCAGGAGATGTATTTCAAAAATAAAACTTATTTATTTTTAAACAACACAAAAACAAAAGCCGGCGTGGCGGCAAAACTTTTAAACAAAGACTTTAGGCAGGCAGGCAAAAACAGAGGACCGTGATGTCTGTGACCAGAGCTGGAACCAAAGATTCAACAACAATGACTGAGCAGGTTGGAAGGGGATCACTGGAGACTAAATGCAGGGCAGAACAGGTGTAAGGAATGAAAGTGATTGCTAAGGCTGAGGGGGTGTGGTGAACTGTTGATTGACAGGAGGGCAGGGCATGAGCAGAAGGAACAAGTAGAAATGAGCAGATGAGCTGAAGTGAAAAGAAAGGACAGAAACAAAGTAAAAACAAGACAAGAGGGCATGAGCAGAAGGATGAGTAGAAATGAGCAGATGAGCAGAAGCAGGCTGAGGAGGAAGTGAAAAGAAAGGACAGAAACAAAGTAAAAGCAAGAAACATTCACACAAGGCACAGAACACAAATTAGCAGGGCAGAAGAAACAGGAGCAAAGGAAGGGTGACAGGCATTACTGGATTAATGCCTAAAAAAGGACTGGACAGAAGAATATGGCAGAGGAGAGACAGGCTGAACTAAAATTGGACAGTGGACAGAAGGGGCAAGAAATGTGACAGAAGGAAGTCAGGGGCAGAGGAAGGGCATAAAGGGAGAGGACAGGCATAAAGGGAGAGGGTCAGGCTAAAGGGAGAGGGTCAGGCTAAAGGGAGAGGGTCTGGCTAAAAGGATCAGCGGGGCCGAGGGGAGAGGGTCAACGGGGCCTAAAGGGTCAGCGGGGCCAAATGGGTCAGGGGCCTAAAGGGTCAGCGGGGCCTAAAGGGTCAGCGGGGCCTAAAGGGTCAGCGGGGCCTAAAGGGTCAGCGGGGCCTAAAGGGTCAGCGGGGCCTAAAGGGTCAGCGGGGCCTAAAGGGTCAGCGGGGCCTAAAGGGTCAGCGGGGCCTAATGGGTCAGGGGCCTAAAGGGTCAGCGGGGCCTAAAGGGTCAGGGGCCAATGGGTCAGCGGGGCCGCTGAACGTGACAGTTTGAGGTGAAGATTTAGTGAAATATATTCTAAAGACATTTAAACTAACCTTCTTTATTAATCCCATAATGAGTTTATTGTGTGATGTGGATGTCCTGCTCGGACCACAAGTCTAAAACAGTGTAGTTACAGATTTGAGCTTTTATTGATTAATTCTGGCATATGTTCATTATTCAATCCTCTGTGGGCAACAAGGCAGTGAAGCAGTCCCGGACCATGACACTACCACCGATACACCCAACAAGTCGAGCAGGTATGAGAAGTTTTTAAGCGGTTTTCTTATCTGCAGCTCAACGGCTCACGGTCTTATTGGATTATCACACTCTGCTCTGAAAGGTACATTGATTTTAGTTTAAGTTGAAGATGTTTCTTGAGGGCCTTTCAGAGTCCTCGAGACACATGGTGCAGAGCTCCTGGCACACCATCCTCTCACACCAGATACCTGTACATCATGGCACTGGTTTCTTTCCACCTGAGTCTCCACTCTGTTCCAGCACCTGCTGTTGGGCCACAAATCTATCATGAAGAGATCCAATAATTCTCAGTCAGGTCATCTGGACTAGCCTGGTTAAAACCAGACCCTTGTCCTTCACTTTGCTTCGTACTAGGGTCTGGGACTTTTCCCATTGAAAACGATTTCTCCGGTAGATTTTTGACCGGACTAATCAGAGAACAGAAGGCGGAGTTTTGTTAGTTTAGCCTGGCGAGGTCCAGGCTATCAGATAAATAGCTCAGAAACCACTCGGTGGATATTTTTTCTGCTACCAGTGTGTAATTATATGGCTCTAATTTACTGACTGTTGGCCTAGATGAAACATTTGAGATAAAATTCGATTTTTTATAATTTATTTTC
>JBBPBX010004080.1:48512-74492 GCA_038048925.1 Garcialebias charrua
GTTTGGGGGTGAAGGGGGGGGGAGAGAAACAGAGGGGAGGGGGAGGTGGGCGGAGCTTAGGTGCAGCGACTGTAACGCGATATCTGCTCTGCTCAAAAGAGCAAACACACGGAGAGCAGGACGCACGGAGCTCACACTGTTGGAGGAGCAGCTGCTGAAGGAGGTGCTGCACTGTTGGAGGAGTAAACTGCTGAAGGAGGTGCGCGGATCATTCTCCCGGACTTCAGCTTGTGCAGGAGATCCCGAGCATCTGGAGCATCTGGAAGTTTGCGCTCCAAACGCATGGAAACTGTTTTTTGGTGTTTTGATGGCATGCGGCCGCGCAGAGTTCCCTCCCGCGGGGGGTCTCCTCTGAACCGCCTCCACTTCTCACTCCACGCGTGGATTTTGTCTTGAAGGAAACTATATATATATTAAAAAAAAAAAACTCAAGTCCGCCCCTGGATCCAGGATGGATTTTGCGTCGCCTCTGGTTGGATTTTTATTATTTGTGGGTCTGAGGGTCGCAGGAGAAAACGGTGAGTTTGCTGCAACCAAAACAGCAGATTATTATTTTTTAAGCACTTTTTTTTATTTATTTAATTTTTTTTATCCAGTTTGAAGAATTGAAATGATTGAACTGAATATTGGAGTTCATCCAAACGCGCGTTTTCCTCCAAATTGCGTCAATCGACTTGTTTATGGTCTGTTCTTAATTGGATCCAAAACTGATTGCCTCGGATTGTTTGGAGGAAATCTGAAGCCTCCTGTCCAGATTATAAACGGGAAGTATTAGGAAATGACATCCACTTCCTGCGTTTCCCTTCATTTGTCCTAATTCTTAATCGGTGGTAAGCAATTCCAGGTTTTAGATGCGCAATGGGATCAGAATACCAAATGATGTCCAACTTCTCTCAAATGATGTCCCACATCTCTCAAATGATGTCCAACTTCTCTCAAATGATGTCCTTCTCTCAAATGATGTCCAACTTCTCTCAAATGATGTCCCACATCTCTCAAATGATGTCCCACATCTCTCAAATGATGTCCAACTTCTCTCAAATGATGTCCTTCTCTCAAATGATGTCCAACTTCTCTCAAATGATGTCCAACTTCTCTCAAATGATGTCCCACATCTCTCAAATGATGTCCCACATCTCTCAAATATTGTCCCACATCTCTCAAATTATATCCTTCTCTCAAATGATGTCCCACATCTCTCAAATGATCTCCCACATCTCTCAAATGATGTCCCACATCTCTGTCTCCAACCAGCTCAGGGTTTGACTTGATGCCATCACTGTCTTCATGTCTTCTCTCTAGGCAGAGACTCTCAGAAAGACTAGATTTCTGACCCCCTTTGGTTCAGGATGGGCAGCTAAAGGTTCAAACAGCCAAGCTGATCTTCTCACACAGACATGAGCACAATATGCTGATTTGAGAGACTTGAAGCTGTTCTTCCATGGCCGAGAAGCGATGACGCACCCATCCATAGCCGTCTGCTCCAAGAAGTAAACAGTTGGGCTGTTTGTGTATCCTGCACATGGTTTCAGTACCTTTTTCCACATTTGGCTGCAGACAGTGTATAGTCTACTACGCCGTGCCCAGGTATACACTGAGTATACCCACTAGAAAAGCTTAAGAATTTCAGTATACTGTACGCGCTTAAAAGTGCCCAGTGTTGCATGACATATCCTTAGGCAAGTGCCATTGATACGTTAAATGCTTCTATAGCAATCTATCAGTATTGCAATGCTTTGCTATGATACTCTTTTATAAATTCTATAATGTTTTAAATACAAAGCCAACTGTTGTGTAAAGTTCGTTTATTCAATTGTAAGCATTAGAGAAATTTGGAAATGTTTAATATGCTTAAAGGTCAAAATAAGTTGACAATTACATTGTTCTAACCGGTATACTTTGGTTTCTAAGCACAGTATACCTAGTACAAAAATGTAGACCACACCACTGAAGCGCTTCTTGGTTTTTCACTGGTAGTAGGAGGATTTCAGAGGGGTTCGTGATCCCACGATGACTGTTCAGGCCTGGCGTGTGTTTCTTCCCAACCCCTTCCTGTTTGCACATGCTCCTGTTTTTTTAGCTGACTTA
Source organism: Garcialebias charrua (assembly GCA_038048925.1). Lineage (NCBI taxonomy): Eukaryota > Metazoa > Chordata > Actinopteri > Cyprinodontiformes > Rivulidae > Garcialebias > Garcialebias charrua. The sequence continues at coordinate 50,601 of JBBPBX010004080.1, forward strand.
AAGAGTTCTGAGTGCAAGTGTTGGCTGCTCGTGCTCCCTGATCGGAGGCAGATGTGAGCCTCTTGGCAGCGAGAAGCTCCAAACTCTCTCTCCATGTTCCTGCCAAGACACTGCAGCACATGTCGCTCCCCATCAAGAGCCACATCGGACGCCGGAGGGGGAGAGGAGAGAAGAGCGCCGGACAGAGCGAGGGGATGGAAGAGCGTGCCAGAAGGAGACGACGACGGCGGCTGCAAAATGGGGAAAGCACAAAAGCAACACGACTCGGGAGGATCATGCATCAAAGTGCGAGAGGAAAGGGCAACATCAAAGGCATGCAGGGGTCGTGGACTCAAAACGGACCCCGGGAACGGATCACATTAAGGGGGCTACAAGGCAACACTGTCTTCTAGTGGCACGGCTAATGTGGGGTGAAATCACAGCTCTGCACTCGCAGATAGTCTGCTTGTAAAAATTGGGAGTTACGTCAGAAGTTTCTCCTTCTGATGAGCAGAAGCAACAACCGAAGAGGTTGTTTAAAATAAAAATAAAAGCTTGGAACAGCCACCCGAGGCTTCTGGTCTCAGACGTTTGCCGTCGAATCGTTAATAGTGACTGACCACCGTCGTCCGCTTGGAGCCGAGAATGACACGAGACCGTTCGGTGCGTCAGTTTGTTTGAACACTCGACTCGGACTGTATCGCAACACTTGGACTGGGCGACACGTGCATTAGTTTCCAGCTGTCGTAAGGATTCATATTCAGGCCGTTGAGCAGTGGGTGGTTGAGCTTCCTCTGTGGCGTCCACGTCTTCCAGAGTTCTGATAATTCAATCCAACTTTTAGCTCTGTGGTGAGCAAACTTTCTCATTTTTGACTCTTTTCTTGACGTTCTCTCCCTCGGCTCCTTCGCCCTTTCATCTCCCGCGGACGTCCATCCGTCAGTCCTTTTGCATTATGTCTGCCTTTTGATCCCGAGTGGCCTCAGAGGCATCGGCTGCCAAAACAAGGTCTCCTATTGGCATTCATAGCCAAAGATGAGGCAAGCGTTCGGTTCCGCACCAGTCAGGTCAGGTATGAAAGTTGCGGGTGTCTGCAAGAAGAAGCCCTGAAATGGGCCGCCCAACGCAGGGTGACCCCCCCTCCAAATAAATAAAACAGAACTCAATCTTTCAGTCTTGTTGCATTAATCACATCGGCTAGAGCAGAGCTATTCAACTACAGGTAATCCCCGACTTACGAGCGCTCTTACTTACGAGGTTCCGGACTTACTAGCTGGCGAACGAGCAGTAAATTTGTAAAGAACATACAAAAAATACAGCACTTTTATGTGTTTTTAGATGAAAGTGTGTTAGCTAACCATTTGGAAACAAGTTTCTGAGCATGTTCATGAACTAGTATGAACATTTTTGATGAAAAACGAGTGTTCGTAGTAGCGCTAGCATAAATTTTACGACTTACGACCGAAAATCCGGACATGCGAGAACACGTGTTTCGTGTTCCGACGTACTAGATTTTCGTCTTACGAGATACTCCTAGTAACGGAACTCGCTCGTAAGTCGGGGACTACCTGTACATAGCTCAGGTGGAGGGGGGCACAGTTACTGAAAGCCAAGAGCACTGGGGTCGAACATCCAGCGGTTGTTCCCATTAAGGTTGTTTAACGATTTAAAATCATGTTTTATTTAAAAATGAACCCATTGGTGGGCCGAACTGAGCACACCCGTGGGCCTGATTTGGTCCCTGGTCCATCAGTTGAATAACCCTGGGTTAGCGTCTAAACTGGAGCTCAGGGACGGGTTTAGACCTTCTGAGGGGGCACTAAGTGTTTTTAAATGTAATTTAGGGATGATTTGAAAGCAGGGTTGAAGAATTTCAAGACAAGTGTGGGATCATGGTGTCATTGTCCAGGGGTTCCGAACCATGGTCCTTGAGGAACGCCATCCTACACACCTGATTTAGATGAATGGGTGATTAACAGGCCTTCAGCAGAACTTGAAGTACAGTAATTAAATCACTGAACTGGGTGTGTTAACGCAGAGAAACTACAAAAAAATGCAGGATCGTGTTCCTCAAGGACCACTGTTGGGAACCACTGCAGGTACCAACCTTCCTGCATCCGTTATCTCCATTGATCCATCGGTTCATTGATCAGGCCAGCCATCTTTGTGCATTTGGTCGATTAGCATGAGCCTCTTATCCTGTTAGGGAGGGAGGGACAGGAAAGAGGAGACGGAGGGAGGTGAAAGAGGATTTGGGGGTTTTATCTGCTGCTCATGTGGCTTTGGTTGGCTCCTTAAAGTTCATTTAAACTCACTGTTAAACAAAAAGCTGTTTCTGAAGGGCTGCTTACTGCAAATTTCCTTTTAATTTAATTCATTAGTCTTTGAATTCAAAACAAAGACCAGCTTTCGATGTAACTTTATTATCCAGCATTTTATCAGTTCTATTTCGTGTAAGCTCCGCCCTTTAAAGCTACACCTATTGGGTTTATCCCTGCGCTTTGGCGCCAACACTGATAATAGGTGTAGCTTTAAAGGGCTACACTTACACTCATAGAATCTGGGGTTACAATACGTAACCCAACGTTTTCCAACACGCTGCTTTTGACTGTACATTAAATTGTAGCGTTACCTCGGGATTTGTTCATACTTATTTTTTCCATCTTGTTTTTCTTTTCCTTCACGGAGACTCCGAGGTGCAAATAGCAACGTTAGATGAAACCCAACATCAGAACGAGAAGCTGATGTTTGACGGAATGAGACAGGAAACAGACAAAATAATTTTATTCCTTAAAACATAACCAAAAAACATTTTGAAAAAAGTTTCTTAAGAGAACGATTTATAAGTGCGTTTTTTGACATTTTGTAAAATTGTTTTGCACTGTAGTAGTTTTTGTCTTTTAACGGTTTCTAAAAAAAAAAAAAGTATTTTTATTCTTCGAACAGTAAAAACACCACGCTTGTTTACGAGTTCAACACTGAGCTCACCAAAAACACTCTTCTACTTTCTCGGTGGTTAAAGTCTTAAAACATTAAAAACAAAGACTAATTCATTTATTGTATTCCTCTTTTAATTATTTAGGCTAAACGGCAGAATAATAATAATAAAGCAATCCAAGGCTCAGTTAAATCATTAGTAGAAATATCCTGATGCATGCTCAATAATCCAGGTAGAAAAATCTAACAGTGAAGTCACAAAGGTCCTCTGGACGGATTAAATACGTTCTTTTTTAAATGTTTCATCTTTCAGTCTAAGGAGCTGCACTAAGCTCAGCCTTATAAATAGCACCTTCTCATAGTGGATCAACCAGTTTGTTGTTGATATCCAGAACTAGCGGTTCACATGATAAAGGAGGACCATCAGCCTAACGCCATTTGTTATTGTTTCATTGGTAAAAATAACTTTCTTTATAAACTTAGCATAAAAAGTAAAGGTAATTTCTTCTTTGTTGAGCAATGCTTCTTGGCAATAAGTTGTGTACTGTTGTGTATTTCCCCCCAAGTAGTTCTATGTTTGTTAGGAAAATTTATCTGTGGGTCAAGCAGCAGAATTTATGGCACTTGCTGTGCTCACGGAAACTTGCCAAATATTATTTTTGCCAATGCCGAACAGATATTAACTCTTGTTTGGTGATGTTTGTTAGTCTGGATGACTAAAATCTCAAGAAAACTAAATATTTTGGCAATTTTGCAATTTATTTTATTACCGAGCAGGGGGCCTCAGCAAGTGGAAGAACCATACACAGCCACAACAGCCTCTTCATGCTGCTCGCCAGCTTGGTCACATACTGATGAAGGATGGCATCACGTTCTTCAACCAGCATTTGTGGCAAATGAGTCATTGTGGTTGGGTTAGCCCCTCCGGAACGAACAACCCACCTGCGCTGGTCCTTTAGGTCGTCAGTGGGGCTAAAGTCGGGACTGTTGTCAGGTCATACTATTCTTTCTTCTCCACTGATTTGTTTGAGGTTGTTGGGATTGGATGATTGAAAATTGAAGAAAACAAGATTAGCCTTGTAACAATTTATTCAGTTATCAAGCAGAGATCTCAGTAGCATGTGGAAGAACCATACACAGCCACAACAACTTAGCTCCTCCAACCCTAAATCATGGTAGTAGTCTCTGATCAACCCCACTTTGCGCAGGAGTGTGTATCATCTTGGAGGTTTGAGCTTTGCTATTGTGTTCCTTGATGTAACTGTGGCTCACTTTGGAATGAACGCAACAGTCAACGTATGCACAGAGGATCGAGGGACAGTTCACCTCACAAGACCCACGGAGCATGTGGAAGGGTATTAAATGCATAACAGACTACAAAGGCAAAAACAAACAATGCCCCAGGGACCCATCTCTGCCTGATGCCCTCAATAAGTTTTATGCACGTTTTGATGATCCAAACAGACCAGCTAGCACCAGACTCACCTCATCACCAGATGAAGAGCATCTCAGGGTGTCCGCAGCAGAAGTGAGAGGCAGTCTCAGAAAGATTAATCCTCATAAAGCAACCGGACCAGACAACATCCCAGGGAAAGTTCTGAAGGAATGTGCGGACCAGCTCTGTGAGGTGCTGGCTGACATCTTCACCACCTCACTTGCACTGGAGTCAGTTCCCACCTGCCTGAAGACCGCGACCATCATCCCAGTCCCAAAGAGCTCCACAGTGACTGGTCTGAATGACTATAGACCGGTGGCCCTCACCCCGATAGTCGCTAAATGTTTTGAGAAACTGGTCATGTCCCACATCAAGGCAACCGTCAACATCAATGAGGACCCTCATCAATACGCATACCGTGAGAACCGATCAACAGAGGACGCCATTTCTTCCGTGGTCCACACTGCTCTCACCCACCTGGATCAGAAGGACTCATACGTGCGTCTGCTCTTTGTGGACTTCACATCTGCCTTCAACACCATGATCCCCCAAACTCTGATAGACAAACTATCTACACTTGGACTAAGCCCCTCTATTTGTAACTGGGTACTAGACTTCTTAACAGACAGACCACAGTCCGTGAAGATCCACAACTTCTCCTCCTCCACCATAACCCTCAGCACTGGCTCTCCTCAGGGATGTGTGCTGAGCCCCCTTCTGTTCACTCTGCTCACATATGATTGTACAGCCACACTTCCAGGCTGTCATATTGTTAAGTTTGCAGATGATACAGCGGTGGTGGGATGCATCACAAACAATGATGAGTCCAGCTACAGACAGGAGGTGGAACACCTGGAGAGCTGGTGCAAAGAGAATAATCTTCACATGAATGTGAAGAAGACAAAGGAGATGATTGTGGACTTCAGAAGGAACAAACACACCCATGCCCCACTGATAATAGGTGGGTCTGCAGTGGAAGTGGTCTCCAGCTACAAATACTTGGGTGTACACATGAATGATAACCTCAGCTGGAGCAACAACACCACCAGCCTGATCAAGAAAGGTCATCAGAGACTCTACTTCCTCAGACGGCTGAGACGAGCCGGTCTGAGCAGCCCAGTTCTCACCTCGTTCTACAGGTGTGCAGTGGAGAGCATCGTGTGCTCCAGCATCAACGTGTGGCATGGAGGCTGCACAGTTGAAGAAAGAAAAGCTCTGCAGAGAGTGGTGAAGGCTGCACAGAAGTCTGTTGGAGTCAGTCTCCCCACCATCACAGACATTTACACCTCTAGATGCAGGAAAAGAGCCACCTGTATCATGAAAGACCTCACTCATCCAGCACACTCACTCTTTGCCCCACTCCCCTCAGGACGGAGGTTGAGGAGCATCAAGTGTAGAACCACTAGACTGAGGAACAGCTTCTACCCTGAGGCTGTTAGACTCATGAATAAATAAAAATAAAATAAAATAAACACTGCAAAATATCACATCATGCTGATGCTGATCTGTTTTCTTGTTGCTGTGTTCATCTGTGACCATCTGCTCATACAAACTCATGTTCGTGCTGCTGTTTATTCCCACTATATTAGGCTTAGTGTATTACTAGTTGATGTTTTTCTTAGTTAGTTCTCGATGTTATTACTGTTTTTCTCTTTCATTTGTTGTTGGATGTAACTGGGACCTCGTGTACATAATCTCGTTTTCATCTCATGTACCACATGCGGTGCAAATGACAATAAAGACTCTCTGACTCTGACTCTGACTCTAAGTCCACTTCCTGCTCCTCTCTTCTGGTCCAGTCCAGCTGAGCGTGGCCCACTCTCCCCTCTTTATTTCCTCACTCTGAGTGATAGCACTTTTTAATTAAGGTGGCAGCGGCGAGGCAACACCGGCACTAGACGCAGGGGATGATGAAGGGCTTTATCAGCCCCTCTCCTCAAACTGGCAGCTTATCCCAGAGTGTGGCGCCATGCTTCCCCGATAAGGCGGCTAATAGAAATGAGAGCATGAATTTTCACAAACTTCTTAGGACACGAGCTAAGACATGCAGACATATGCACATTTTCTTGATATAATAACGATAAAAAAATGTCAGCGTTTTTTTTCTCTCTCTGCAAAGACACATTACGAGTTTGGATTGATCTGGGAATGGTGAGAAAATGAGCAAACTTTACTTATTTAATGATAAAATCAGTGCTATAAATAATTTTTAAGATTAGCTTAGACAACCATAGCATTTCTACTTTGGTTCTTGACGGCACTTTTGATACATCTGATCAAATTTATCAGTTTCAGCTTGGCATTTGGACACGATCGGCATTGCACAATGGCTTCAACTCAGTTTCTTTAAATAGCGCCAGTTCACAACAAATGTCATCTCACTGTACAAAACATTCACATACATTAAAAATATCTGTTAGTGAAAGGTGTCTGTCCAAAGAAGACAGCTGATTGCGTCAATTCGTTGCAACAATGGTGACGGAAGGAAGGAAAAACTCACTTTAAACAAGAAGAAACCTCCAGCAGGTTACTTCCTGGTTAAAGGGAGTTCTAAATGAGTCTTTCTGATCCCCAACTACTGTATTTAATTTGTATTTGCTCCTTAGGTCTACAGACAACACACATATGCAGATGATACCCGGTTGTACACCTGTTTACCTTTGGTATAGAAATTGTTTTACTGATGTCGATCATTATTTTTCAAAAAACACCTAAAGCTTCTTTAGCTTGTTAGCATGTTAGCAACATGTTCTCAGCTTTTTCGCAAGTCGCAGAGGCTTGCAGTCTTGAAAATGTGTACATTTGTGCAAAAAATCTTCTCAAGGAAATCACAATTGTTTCCCCTGAGTTTCTCAAACACTTTTTAAATTAGTTTTGGGCTAAAGCCCCAAATGTCAAAAGCAAATACATTTTTTTTAAGTGCACATCTATGTTCAGTTTGATAGCATACTTCAGTAGATTAAACCATAAACATGGGATTGGCAACCAAAGAGGACCATGGCAATTATGACCTAAGTGATCAACAGCCTAGAATAGTTTTACAAAAAAAAAAAAAAAAAAAAATCGGCTACACAAAACGCGGCTCACTGGTTGCAATCACTCAGACTTCAATCACTGCAACAACAAAATAATAACGTATTTTCCGCTGTACAAGTCAATCTGGCATCTCCCCGGGCGCTGACCACGGCTGCTCACTGCACTACCTGGTGGTGGTTGGGTTAAATGCAGAGACCAATTTCGTCTGTCAAGTATGGGAACATACACAGATGACAAAAATGTGACATTTTTTTTAATTTTTTTTTATATAAGTCGCATCGGTCCAAAAATGTCTCATAACGTGGAAAAAGACATAAATAAGTCGCTTCACCGTATAAGTCACATTTATTATGCATCACTGCTTACCCCCGTGAAACGTTGGCCAGTGTTGGGGGTGCACCGATTGCAGTTTTCTGGCCAATCACGATTTCTAAAAAGTCTTACCTGCCGATTTTGATTTTGGCCGATACTGATTTTGTTTTAGAAGCGACACTGTCAGGTGTTATAACGTCACAATGCACCTTCAATTTTCCAATCTTATTTTGTTGAAAAACATACCCTTGAACAATATCCTAGAAACAATACAAACTTGTTTTAACTGGCCATGAGGTAACGCTTTGAAATATAAATAAAATTCAGACAATTATTCTTAAAACAAAAACAACAAAAATCCGTAAAAATCGGTTTCTCATGCAAGTATCAGCCAATTTCCCAAAATGCACCCTTAGACGGTGTTGTACCAAAAATCGATTGGCTGCCAAATGGCGGCTGCGGAAGCATGCACGGAAGGACTTTAAAGTGTATCTCACCCCACCGTCCAGAGATAGCCCCGCCCCAGCACAGGATTTGAAAAATGCAGAAAAATGGGCGTGTCAACAGACACCGCCTAAAGGAGGGGGAGGTGGGTGGGGAGTGAGCGAGGAGGTGTGGCCAGGACTAGAGACCGTCATTGTTCCTGAATGTTAAAATTACATTAGTAATACAGTACACCACTTAAAACAAGCAACACAAAGTATTATTATGTAGATGTATTTATCTATTCTCACCCCGATCTATCAGAAACAAAAGGCTTAAAATAAAAATAAAAAATGCCGTGACTGGGGATCGAGCCCGGGTCCTTTTGGGTTCCAAACCAGTTCCTTACCTCTCGACCAACTTGGCATTTATGCAAAATCAGTCCTTCATAGTATAAGAAACAAATACAACCACCTACTTTTAGAACGCTGGAGTTTTGATTAGATTTTGATGAAGTGAAAAGTATTCTTAAAATAAATACGTTGCTAATCTGAAAAGTATATTGATCAGTGGTGCTTGTATGTTACAGACCGTCGCCCCGCGAGAGAGTGTGTGTGTGCGCGCGGACAGAAAGGAGGCGTGCAGAGACGTTCTCTGCAAGGGGAGTGGCTATGGTTGAACCTGTTTTATACTCAGGGCAGAGACGATGTGACGTCACACATGAGCATTTTGACCAATATGAAAATCAAGGTGCATTTCACCAGTTCAACCCATAGGAGTACCGTAAACACGTTTTTAGACCAAATATTGCCGATTTAAACAAATACGCACAATTACATGAAAATTAACACAGACATAGTGCTATGAAACATTTAAAACACAATCTAGGGAGTTTATCAGCTAAAAAAAGTTAAATTTGAGTTTAGTTCCTCTTTAACAAAAATTTAAAAAGATTACTGTAACACTTAAAAATAATTATTTGTTTGCTCGACATTATAGCAAAGGCGTGTCTCAGTTGAACTTTTCCTTAATAAATGCACTTTGATGTATGTATGTATGTATGTATGTATGTATGTATGTATGGATGGATGGACAGACGGACACTGGGTTGAATCCCCCGGGCAGACTGCGCGGACCCGACCCGTTTACAAACATTCTTTCTGCTTCTCGATTACCGTTTTGGGCTGCATATGTTTGTAATCTGCAAAATGGGATTTTCTGTTGGGGGGCATTTTACGTGTACGTTTTTCTCCGTTGTCTCTGTAAACGTGTGTGCGTGGGTGGTCGGGGTGGGGTAGTTGGGTAGAGGAACAACATATAAAAGCCTAGAGAGCCCTCTAGCCACTGCAACTAGTATTGTTTACTGGTTCATGTCTATGAATGAACATTTCAAATGTCAGTCCAAAAATAGGTTATAAATATAAATCGCAGGATTTGCAAATTTATGCAAAAAAGTGAGACTTATACGCTGGAAATTACGGTACCTGCTTTTTAAAATTGGTCACAGTTTTAGTAGCCAGCTGTTTTCAGCAGTTGCAGCTGGGTGACCGTCGAGCAAAAGGAAATAAAAAACCAGTTGCATTACACTTTTTCTGGTCGTGTCTTCCACAAAGAGCTCAGGACTTCTTCAGCAATGCATTGCTTTCCTTTTCTACCCGGTTTTTTCAGCCTTACGAGTTTTTTCAGCGAATATACTTCGATGTTTTACCATCATTTTTATTTCTAAGCACACGGAGTTTCCTGTGGCCTAGACTCGACCTTACAGTCAGCTAAAAGTACGAACTCTTAACTGTGTTGCAGACGCATAAATAAGGTTACTCTGTCTGTTAGATTTGATTCGCTGCAGGCAGATAATGTTCTCTTCATGTAAGTTTTGGTTTCCACACTGTAGAAAAAAATCTTTGCAGCACTTGTGTGTAGACAGATGGGCTGCACTAGAAGAAGAGTTGGTGTAATCATGCATGACCAGGGGTCTGCAACCTTTAGGATCAAAAGAGCCATTTCTGCCCCTTTGTTAATGTGTCCAGAGCTGCAAAACTCACTGCAGTTGTCACCATCAACTGGTGGCCCATGGCCCACTTCAAGTTTGTTAGAGGGAGGTTTTCTGGCCAGTAGGGGTTAAGTTATAAAACTAAAAACATCTAATGATTGTTAACATTTATTGATATTTTTCCATTTTGAAACAAAAGAAAAGACTGGATTCCATCCATCCATCCATTATCTTTACTTGCTTTTTACTTTCTGGGTTGTGGGGGATCACTGGTGCTCATATCCGGGTTGCAAGTCTGTCACACAAGGCTGGATTCTTGTAAAAGAAAATACAGTACAGTATATATATTTTTTGTAAAACAAAACAGTGAACAGTTCAGGCTTATGTGTTGTTTTTTTTTAATTGTGGAGAAATTGAGTATCCTACTTTAAAGAAGAAGAAAAAAGCCTAAAGTTAAATTTACTCTGTGTATTTGTACTAGTGTCCACATACAGGTGGTCCCCGACTTACGACGTCATCGACATACGACGTTCCGGACTTACGAGCTGACTAACGAACAGTAAAGTTGTACAGAAAATACAGAAAATACAGCACTGGTATGCGTTTTTAGATGAAAGTGTGTTAGCTAACCGTTTGTAAACAAAGTTCCGTGCATGTTTATGAACCAGTATGTACGTTTGTGTTGAAAAACGGGGGTTCGTAGTAGCACTAGCATACATTTTCCGACTTACGACCGAAAATCTGGACTTAATACAAACGACACGTGTTTCAGGTTCCGACGTACAAATTTTTTTTTTTCCTTTTATAGATGGCCTCCCTTCTCACCTTACAGCCATCCTCTCACACCGATATGATTATTATTATTTTTTTTACATTTTCCTACTTACGACCGAAAATCTGGACTTAAAAACGACACGTGTTTCAGGTTCCGACGTACGAATTTTCGACATACGAGCGCTTCGTAGGAACGGAACTTGCTCGTATGTCGGGGATCACTTGTATTTGCAAAGGAAATGACAGAAAAACTGCTAAAACTAGTCATTTTTTTATTGTGGGTACAACATTCTATAAAATTCAGTTTATGTTAGTTTTGGTCAAAGCTTGAAAGAGCCACTGCGGAGGGACCAAAGAGCCACATGTGGCCCCAGAGCCGCAGGTTGCAGACCCCTGTGCATGACCCATACACTCCACTACTACAAAACACACATGCTCATGCAGGGTTTTTATGCTTACAGAGCTGTGGACGGACAATTGGAGGATGTGTCACGCAGAGGTTGAGATGTCTTGTTGCCTCATGGACGTGTATGTGTTGGGGGGTCAGGGTCTACCGGGGGCTGCAGCGGCTCAGTCATGTCTTAATGAGGCTCGTCAGGCTCTCTGCATCTTTACTTCTTCTTCACCATTTTTTTCTCTCCCTCCTGTCACTCATCCGTCCTCTTCCTCACACTCTCCTGTGATTATCTACCTTCATTCTGCCTTGACCCGTCTTTCATCCTATTTTTCCTCCTCTCTGTAATCCCCCTCCCGCCCTCCTCATCCTCCTTGGAGGCCACTGAATGGGCGGCTCAGAGGAGGGAAAGTGTCGAGGCTGCAGGATTTCTTCCCAAAGGGCTTAATCTGCCGAGGCTCTGCGCGTCGATAGCCTCCTGCACTCCTCTCCCCCAACAACTGTCTGTCTGCACAGCCCGAGCAGATAAAGAGACGTTTCTCTCACACGGTGCACGTCTGTCTTTCCTCCACCTCAGCCGACCCCTGTGATTGACGGGCATCTCAAAGATGCGCGTTGGCGGCCGCTCGAATGTGCATCTTCGTTCATTTGTACCTGAACTCGTCGTGCAGCGGTATGCGTGTAGGTTGGGGAGGCGAAGTCACCCACATGGAAACCGCCCGGCTCGTATGGCGAGCGTGGGCGTCGCCCCTCTCTGGTCACAGAGTAAAGGAAGCCATCGCAGCTCCGTCAAATGTCAGGGAATCTTAAGTGTGCCTTTTAAAGCACAATAGGCGGTGGAAATGCCAACACTTGAAGGGTCTATCACGCCCCAAGCCTTTGGTGCTTGTTTCGTTTTCCTTTATTCAAGCTTTCCCAGAAATCTGGAGGAAACTGGCAAAAGAAATATCAACCCTTTCATGTCCAGGACAAGAGTCGATCAATTCTGTGTCTGAGTGGTTAAAGTCTTGTGCATTCTTAATGCAAATGCTACGTGTGAGATGGATTTTTCTCACCGGCTGCACGATTCTGTGAAGATGTTCGTTCAATATCACGTTCATTAGATTTTGGGATCCCTCTGGAGCATCAGCACACACACACAAACACGCTTCCATATACAGTGTTGCCACAACAAAAGGCAATAAAGGCCTGCAGTGTGTGTGACGTCGTTTTGCACGCTCAGACTTCACGTGTGTGTTGTTTTGCGCTGGAGTTTCTGCGTTTGGCGTGTTTGCGGGAGATAACGCCAAGAACGAAAGCTGCTGCCGCCATCGGGGTGCGTACGGAGAATGGGGTCTTTGTTGCGGCGTTAGCCTCTCATTATCGAATCGGGGTGACCCCTCGGAACCCCCCGCTAGACAGGCCGTCTGCGTGTCACTTCCTGTCTGAGGCTTGCGGAGCGACGCCATTGGCAGACTATTGTTCCTGGGAGAGCACGATAGGATCGGGGGAATGTGTCTTAATGTTTGCAGATTGGCTTGCCGGAGCAACAATTACACTTGGAGGAACGCTCCCTGTGGAGAAGCGAGGAGATAAGAGCCTGGGTGCAGAAGAGGGTGAAAAAGAATGTGTGTGTGTGTGTGTGGCAAGTGAACAATGATGATCTTTTTGTTTTAATAGCTTACCCACGTGGCCCTGTTCGCATTGACAACCCACAGCGGAGAAGTTTTTCCAATTTCCGTCTAACTGATGGTCTAAATTGCTTCTTTTGTTTTAGCCTTCAGTTGTTGCTCATCTTGTAAAGAAAGGAGCTTCTGATGTGCAGTTACAGGGTTTTTGCAGCAGATTTATCTGGTTTAATGAAATTCTTTTTGCCTTTCTGTTAGCAAAATACACCATGAACTAGTGGTTCATATCCCAATTCCAGCCTTATGTACTCATACTTGTACACTTTAAAACACCCCAAAGACTTCAGACCAGTTAATTACGTGGTATTAACTTCAGTACTTGTACTCTGTCTGAAAGCATCTAGTATCAGACTATGAATCCTTGAAAGTAATCATTGGACGTATATCTACTGTATCCTGATTCATGCTCAGTAATCCAGGTAGAAAGATCCAGCAAAGTTAGGTCAGGTCCTCTGGATGGTTTCTTTTTGTTGAAACCTTTCGTCTCTCATCCAGAATACTGTACTTGTTTAGTCTGAGGAGCCGCAACGAACTCAGTCTTATAAATAGTACCTTCTCATAGTGGGTCAACCAGTTTGATGGAGCTCAGGTGGTTTCTGTAGTCCAGAAGACCTGATTTACCTTTGTTGGATTTTTCTACCTGGATTATTGAGCATGAATACAGTAGATATACTTCCAATGATTACTTTCAAGGGTTCATGGTCTGATACTAGATGTTTCCAGGCAGAGTACAGGTACTAACGTTTGGGTACTTGCCGAGACCAAGTAGTTAACGAGTTAGTACCTAAACATTACCTAGTGGCTTTACAAACAGACAGTGTACTGTTATAAAAAAACATCAACTGTACTTATCTTACAATATCTCCAAACTTTAAATATTTTTTAGTTTTTGACCTCCATTAATTGCAAGGTGGAAGAGGAAATCATTTTTGTGTTGCACGTTAGCTTAGCGCTACATTACTGCCAGTATTTATCAAGCGGGGGAGGCATGAGAGAAGAAGCAGAGCATTACCGTACTTTTTGGCATATAAGACGCAGTTTTTTTTACTCATTTGAATGTCCTGTGGCTTATACGCCGAAGCATCTTATTTATGGATTTTTCCCCACATTTTTAGACCCATTTTTGGCTCTGATATCGCAGTTTTTCATTTTGGTCAAAAAATGGTGCAGTACCACTTTTGTCCGCTAGGGGGACACTTCCAGAGAGTACACCGACCGCTTCTAGCTCATGTGTCCGAAAAAAGCCTCCTCTGCTCGGACTGAATGTGTCGCAACCCGGCCTCCTGCTCTGGATGTAGCTACCATTAGCTATGTTGTTAGCCTTAATTTTTAGCAAGATAACTCATAAACCACACCGCGGATTTTCTTGAAACTTACAGAGCGTAATTATTTGGTGGTCATTTACAACTGACTAGCTTTATGAGATGTTTGAGATATAAAAAAAAAATATTTTATTAGCGTTAGCTCCCATTAACAGATACTGCACCTATTACTGTATTTAGATATATAGCTCATAAACCACTCTGCGGATATTTTTTCTGCTTACAGAGTGTAATTATATGGGGTTTAATGTACAAACTGTTGCCCTGCCCATTTGAGATAAAATTAGATTTTTTTATTTGTGTTTTTAGGGACGGAATTGTCTTGTTAGCTTCTGTTTTATTTCCATTTATATTGTTATAAATAGTCATAAACCACTCAACGGATATTTTTTAGGCTTACAGAGTGAACGGAACCCTTGTGCTATAAGGTCAGCTAAGAAATATATTTTTCTCAGCAAAGAAATAATTGTTTTTACCGTGTTAATCTTGTGAAGTCCTCCCGTGCTGGCTCGCTTCTGTGGCCACCATTTTCAGCAGGGCAAATGAGGCGCTAACGCGTCGCATAGCGGTGACGCATAATAGTAATAATAATTAATAGTAATAATAATTCCCGGCCAATGCAGCAAACTTTTGGCAGCACGGTGGCACAACTGGTAGAGCTGCTGCCTCTCAGCGAGAAGGTTGCCGGTTCAAATCCCGGTCCGGGGCCTTTCTGGGTGGAGTTTGCATGTTCTCCCCGTGCATGCGTGGGTTTCCTCCGGGTACTCCGGTTTCCTCCCACAGACCAAAAAACATGCTTGTTAGGCTGATTGGTGACTCTAAATTGACCCTAGGTGTGAGTGTGAGAGTGGATGGTTGTTTGGTGTGAGTGAGACAGGTCCCTCTTGTAAATGAGTCCCCGTGACTCAACGAGGCTAGCCTGTATAAATAAAGGTTGAATGAATGAATGAAAATAGATGCGTCTTATAGGGCGAAGCGGCGTATTTATGGATTTTTTCAAATTATTCTTTATACTGTAATTGGACAAAGTGGCTTATACACAGAAGCGTCTCCGCCGAAAAGTACGGTACATTAGTAGCATTTTTTGCTAGCGTGTCTGTACTCCGCGCCGCTAGTTTAGCACTACGTCAGTGCCGATAGTTGTCAACAAGGAGGTGAGAGGGGGTGATGGATATTCAGTAGGCAGGGCGCTCGGTTCTGTTGACAGGTCGGGGCGCCCTCCTTGGACAACAGTAGGAGAAACACTGCACTATGAGGAGGTGCTATTTATAAGACTGAGTTTGTTGCGGCTCTTCGGATTGATGAAGCGTTTTGGATGAAAGACGAAACATTTCAACAAAAAGAAACCATCCAGAGGGCCTAACTTAACTTTGTTAATTTATTGTACATCAGATTTTTTTTTTTGGAGTTGACCCCTTTCAAGCTGGTTGCCGCAGCTAATTGAGCTCAGCAAACACATAAATGCTGTAAATTAATCAGTTTTGTAAATATCCTGCAAAGTTATGTGTGGTAGTAGCAGAAAGTTGTCCTCAGCATGAACAGTATCTGAATATCACTCATAGCATTTACAGGATTTGACCCAAAAGGCTAAATGGTGAGATGATCGGGCATGAAAGGTGGCAGGCGATACGCATTCCTTCAAGGAACGCTATGCTATGTCTTTAGGTTAATGCTAAATAACCTCCATACCCAACTTGGTATTTAATTTCTGTTTCATTTATTTATTTTGTACTACAGTTCCAAGCTGCGGAGGCTTTCTGGATGCGAGCAAAGCCGGTTACATCACCTCCCCTGGCTATCCTCTGGAGTACCCTCCCCACCAGAACTGCCACTGGATCATAAAGGCGCCGGAGCCCTCGCAGCGCATCGTCCTCAACTTCAACCCCCACTTCGAGATCGAGAGGCTCGACTGCAAGTAAGACGGGAGAGGTGGAGTCCACTCTCTGACTCGTTGCTCAGTCTGAGCGATGATTTGTGTCAACACTTTTATTAGCTTCCTGTAAATCAGCCGTTTCCATTGAAGTTGGTTTCATACGCTCGTGACTGTCGCGTTGTGGTTTGACTTGGTTGTATCATTTCCACATTCTGACCACAACAGGTCTGAAAAAGCTTTTTTTTCTTTTTCTTCTTTGTCGCATCATTGTTACCCAGGATGTTGCACCACACTGTGTTCTTTGTGTTTTAAAGTCCTCTTCAGAGTGTTTACCAGGTTAAATTCAAGGCCATGATGCTACAGCAACAAACCTAGACATCTTAGAGAAACGTTTGTTTATTTCAGGTTTGTAAATAAGGATTTATGTGTTTTTCATGTTAGTTAATCTGATGATTGAGGCCAAAAAATACAATGTGATCCTGAAAATATCCGTTTGGACAAAGGTGTTGCAACAATTACTGTATATGTGAAGAGGATGTGTGTGTCCCCCCACCCCCCACCCCACACACATACACATTTACCATGAAGTATTAGTTCCACTCCAGGTTTTCCTGGTTACCTACAACAACTCCACTTCAAATGCAGAGTTTCCCCGAGATCATCTGCCTTGGCAGGGCGCTCACGGGGGGAAGAGGGATAGACACCCATGTTTTGCGCATTAGCTTAGCGCCTCGTTAGTGCTGGCAGTTGTTGATGGGGGGTGCGGGATTAGGGTGTGCGGGATTAGGGTGTGCGAGAGAAGCGGAGCACTATGTCTGTAGCATCTTAGCTAACGTGTATGTATTGCGCGCCACTAGCTTAGCGCTATGGTAGTTCCAACAGTTTCGAGGGAAGGGAGTGGGGCTAGGGTGCTTGAAAGAGACGAAGCGTGCTCTATTCACACAAGGAGAGCTGTTGGTCAGGCTACTCCTTGTTGCGTTCTAAAATAGCAATGTTTCTCCGACCATTATACAAGCGGGGTGCCCTGCTCTGACAACAGAATGGAGCACTCTCCCTACCAACCCCACCTCCCACCCACCACCACAACCAACTGTCAGTATCGGCATAGCATGGAGCGACATACAAACGCTCTAGCAAAAATGCTACTGACGTACCGCTCCGCACCCCACCGTCATCGACAATGCAAACATGCTAGCAAAAATGCTACCGATGTACCACTTTCCCCCCACCAATCCATAGACGAAACAAAAATGCGATGAGCCCCCTGCCAAGGGAACTGCTCTAGGGTAAACATATACAGTAGATGTTTAAAGACCTGTCAAAATACAGCAGAATGCAGGAAATGGCATCTACTTTTTTCAAAATCTTCTGGGGGAGAACCCCCAGAACATCCAACCCCCCCGCCCCGACATTACAAATGCTTCTGATGCCAATATGCGTTTGGGTATACAGTATTAGGAGACAGAAAAGACACAGTTTTGACGTTATCAGGTCTATAAAGCTGCAGTCCCCCTTCATCAGATACGGTAATCAAATGCCAAGAGGTTTTTGAACTCTGTCTGAATTTGAGAAAGAAAAACTAAACTAAAACAGGATGAAAGAGCAGAATGATTGTGGGTTTGAGGGGGCGCTGGTGTGGGCAGATGAGAATAAACAGGAATTGGTTGGGGAAAAGAATCAGAAGGCAACGAGACCCAGCTGTTTATGTGGAAATACGACCACGTCGGTCAGTTCCCAATCTCAGAGACATGAGTAATCCAAAGCATATGGTCATCCATTGTTTTGGCCCTCAAAGGAAATCACTCTTCATTGTTTGATGCTGTTTTATACAACCGGGACAGGGAGAACAGAACGTTTCACATCTCACCCAGTCTGAGTCCAGCTATTCAGTAAAAACGAACCCAGACGAGGTTTATCTGACCAGTTTTCCATTTGTGACGCATCCCTTTCTCTATAAACTCCAGATTTAATAATCCCAGATGGCTTTTGTTGCATTGTTCGCTGACAAAAGATGGCCAGGAGGAAAACGTTGATTTCAATAGCTCCTCCCGTGAAAGGATGTTGTAATGATTGTCAGCTCTTTTCACGGGGCTGTGTCACATTGCAGCAGCGAACTGGAAAAGTCGTTTTCGTGTCTGCGCTCCGTGTTTCTGTCGCTTTTCGTCAAAAGGCAAGACGGTGCATAATTATCTCCTCTTGCAGTATGTTTGTCGGCTTTAACACCAGCGTCACGGTGCGAACGCGCATCGGCCTTCCTGGCGTGGTGGTGAGAGCTCAGCTGTTGATAAGCAGCGTGTCAGGCAGATTCTCACAGCCCACGGCATGCAGGGTGGAAAGAGGCTGGAGAGGGAGGAAAAACTGAAATAGCCCCCGATTTCCTTCTCTCTGTGTAGACCGTTTTATTGGGATAGTTCCTTTCTTTTTTTTAGCACTTGCCTGGAGGGTCATGTGCCTCTGCTTGCCCTCTCACTCCCACTCCCTTCATCCTGTGTGCACGAGTGTACTGAGGAAAAGTCAGTGTGGGTGTGGGGGCGTGGGTGGGTGGGGTGGTGATCATCTACGTGTGAGTAACTCTGCAAGCATCTGTCCATCCAGCTCCATGCTGCATGCCCTTGAGAAAAACAGGAAATACCACCACTGTATATGTGTGGCACAATACAAAATGTTATAACAATATACTATATATTAATATACTGTATAATACTGTACTTTATAATACAATATGACATTATACTAAAATATGCATCTAATGCTGTATATGTCACACTAACCTATTAGTATGAAACTATATATTTTATAAAGATGCATAAAACTGTACTAAATGACACAATATAAACTATTTGATATACACCATTACATGATACTGAACTTTATGTTATGATACTGTAGCTGTATAATTCTATGCTAAGATGTCCTGCAAAATGGTAAATGGACTGTACTTATATAGTGCCTTTCTATCTTATCAAGATACGCAAAGCGCTTTACAACAATCTGTGTCCTCATTTATCCATTCATACAGCACTCTACTATAGTGCTGGGCGATATGGAAAAAAATCATATACCACGATATGGACTTTTTATATCGCAATAACGATATATATCACGATATACCACAATTAATTTCATATTTGTTTTGTGTTGTGGTTTGGTTGTGTTGGTTGTGTTGGCGTCGGGCGAGTGAACGGCGTTGTGACAAAGTTTGCAGATTACCGTTTTCTGCTCCGTGTCAGACTTCTTGAATCCAAAATGTACCCAAATAACAGACGTTCCCCCTCTTTTTGGTAAAAGTTCTTCTTCTTGGGCTGCCTGTGCAGCTGTTTCTCCTTGTTGTGACACCGGCTTCATGCCCCTGCGTCTCCATTGCTCTCGAGTTTAACAACGTAAAGCATGTGTCGCAAACCCGCGTGCGTCAAACATAAAGCAGCGCCGTCATGTCGCAAAACCACAATATGAAGCTTCTTTGCGAAAGTTATTTTTTTATTCTTATTTATCACATATATAAACTGAGTTTAAGCAAAGTGACAACACCAATACATTTCATTGTAACTACTTTATTTATTTGCATGAATAATTAATAAAATTATTTTATAAATGATAGAAGGCAAGTAGCACGATAGACACATTTCTATCGTCCTCACGATATATATTGTCATATCGCCCAGCACTACTCTACTAGATCTCTACAAAGCTAATTGAACAAATCATTCTAAAGAGACTAACCAGTGCTTTATCACATTCATACACTGATGGGACACACATCGGAGGCAACGAGGGGTTCAGTGTCTTGCCCAGGGTCACTTTGGATGGTGGATTCGAACCCCCCAACTCTTGCTTTGGAGGACGACTGCTCTAACCCCTCAGCCACAGCCGCCCTTCAAATATACTACACTTTTTGATCAAATATGCCAAAATATACTATACAATGCTGTAAAATGTACAATACGTGATGCAAAAACTATACAATATAATATGTTGGTATATGGTACCATACAATGCTGTATACTGTACAAACAATATGTTGAATTTTTTCACCTTGGAAAAATGTTATAAACTCATTCCTGTTGTAATAGCTGCCTTCTCAAAATAAATAAACCTTTAAAGCACAAAACAAACCTAAACCAGCAGTAAGAAATCCTGAACCATCACCGTTTTTAGAGATGCACAAATATACGTTGTTTTTGTTTCCGGGTTTAACACCCCTCCATCCCTCGTCGAACCGGTAATTGGACCACCCTAGACTTCTGAGTATTACCCAAACAATACTACGATCAGGCCCTCTTAGGCTGGGTTCGAGAAAGATTCGACCAGGCACTAACAACCTTAATTTGCAGGACGCACCCCTATGTTCACTGCACCACCTGGTGGTGGTTGGGTTAAATGCAGAGACGAATTTCGTCTGTGTATGGGAAACATACACAGATGACAGACAAACACATTATTATTATTATTATTATTATTATTATTATTTCACCTCACAGCTCTTAGAGTCAAGCAGCAGTGACTCCAAAGTTTACCATAAGGTATCCTGCATTATGGCTGCTCTTCCTCTATTTAACGTTTTGCAATTGGTACAAGACCTGGTAATTTTCCTAGGCCAGGACAAGCTGGCCATGTGGGGATGCTGTTCAAAAATCGAACTAAGTAACCATTCAAAACCTCCAAAAATCTCAGAACCAAGCACACTTCCTGGATAAGTTCAACAAAGAGTGTGTACCATTCAGATGCCATCAGGAAAATGAGTCCAACACTCTAAGATTTTCATGCTTTATGTTTTTAATCATAAATTTGCATAAGGTTACATTCGTAGCTTTCAAAAATCCAGCAGCAGTGCAAGCAAATGCGTTTAAAAAAATGCAGTATAATGAATGAAATAAAAATCAAAAATGGGTGAAACTCCAAATTCCTCTAGGTGTGGATGCACCAATCTGTAAATGACCTACGCCCTAACTGTGCTGTCCCTAAGAAAATCCACAAAATGCAACCTGTAAATTTTAAATTGGGTAAAATGGTTCAAAAAGGTTGGTTCCTACCACATATCCCCTGATTGGATTTGTTTTCCAGGAAAAAGGAGAATAATTCCTACAGCCCTTGTTGAAAACAGTCATCAAATCTAATTAATTCCAATCAGACTTGTTCAGTTATCTGGGGTCAGTTGTCTTGAAGGGTGATCATGTACTGCTGAGCGGTTCTTTATTGCTTTGCTTCCATCTTTTGTTGTTTTTTCAGTTCATCTGCAGTCAAAATCTTCTCCCTTCAATCTTCAGATCTGATCCAAGTCTTCAGAGCTTGACAATGACAACCGTGTTCCATCTCAGCCCGAAATGACTGGCCGACTTTCGTCTACTATCTTTGTCTTTTTAAACTCATCTCTTGTCTCTGATTGGCTTGTTTCTGATCTAACATCCATTTTGAAGACCTGCCAAACATTTTGAAGACTTTTCAACAGTTCAAAAGTTTGTCTCCTTTTTTTTCCCAACTTGCTCAGCTGTCTGAACTGTGTACTTCTACATGTGTTGTAAGCTCATGACAGGTGCTTTGCGTAACATCCTCATATCCGGACATCGCCTTAACCCAGCGTTTCTCAAATAGTGGGGCGCGCCCCCCTGGGGGGGCGCAGTGCGATGCCAGGGGGGGCCCGGGCTCTTGTGACCCAGTTTTGAATTTTCTTATTGCGCCGCGGAACTAAAATACCTAGGCGTGTTTCAGCACGGCGCTATTATCTGTAGCACGCGTAGCATTAGCTTCTCGCCATAGACTGTTTGGGAAAGTTATGGCTTCCTTGTTTAAAAAGACGAGCGCAAGTTTCATGGAGCTGTTGTTTCATGGAGATTGGTGCGAACGTGCAGAGGAGCGGAGCGCTCCGCCACGAGAGAACAATCTGCAGCTGCAGCACGTTTTTTTTTTCAACACGTCACGTTAACGGACTTGAAACAACTTCATCCCAATGTGAACGTCTCTTCTAAAAGCAAGAAAAGCAGCTTGTTGCTAACAGAAGCATTTAAACTTCCATAAGGTAAATCAGAACGGTCCAGATCACAGTCGCAGCTGTAGAAGTTTTTAAAGCTCTGGGTTGATGTGCAGGCTTTAAAGTTCGTGAGCTCCACCACAACATCCATCATGTCAACACTTCAGACTGTTTTGAAGCTCCACTCCAGAACTGAAAGTAACAAAGTTCATCACTTTATGAAAAAAATAAAATGATGTCAACAAGCCCTGGAGCTCTGATGATGATGATGACCGAGCGATTTAACCGCCTCATAACAACCATTCAAGAAGAGGTATTGCTGTTTTATTAATATTATAATCTATATAACTTTTTAATTTAAAATTATAATCTTATTAACTCTTTCTTTTTTACCTCTTTGTGTTCTTCAGGGAAATCCACCACATCACCTCCAGTAGAAGTGTGTGACTGAACTCTGAACTTTTCCAGGGACACCCTGATGCATGCTCAATAATCCAGGTAGAAAAATCTAAAAAAGCTAAGTCTGGTCCTCTTCCAGGGACTTGTCCCACCTGGGGGAGCAGGTCCAAGAAGAAGTTTTAAGTACTGAGGACAAATTGCACTACTTTTACACAACTTTTTATATCTACACTACTGCTGATATATATATTCTTTTTACTAGCCTTATTGCATATGTTACTTTACCTCTGCACACCTGCTTCTGCAGGACTTGGTGGCTGCAGAAGAGGTCATGCAATCATGTGAATCATCTGTTCTGGAATAGGCACATCTAAAACATTCAGAGCAGGGAGGCCTGAGGACTTGAATTGAGAATCACAATTTTATATACAAATTATACTACAGTGGACGTATAATAAACCTTTTTCTTTTTAACCCTCTTTTGGTATGTGCGAGGTTATTACAGCCACCGTATTTATAGTCGCAGCGGAGAGTAGGGGGGCGCGGACCAGATTCTTCTTCCTGGGGGGGGGGGGCTTAACAGAAAATACTGTTTCCTGTGACTTGCATCAAGTGACAGTTTCTCAACTTTGAACTTTGCTCTACTAATCCTAAACATGAAAAAAAAACTTACTAATAAAGATGTATAAAACCCTTTCTTCTAAAATCACATGACTTAACAATTAAGAGTGAAATCCAGCTCTAACTGTTACAATCAATGAATACTTCTTTGATTGCAAAATAATTTAGAAAGGAACTTTTGCTTACACAAATATCCTAATAACATTAGATTGTTTCAGCACATTGACATACAGACATAAAATCTTTATTCTAATCAACACACCCATAAAACTACTTTTATTGATCATTCATTAAGTACGACTGCTTGATATTAAATGTCCATCTCCACCAGACATGTGCAGTCTGACCTCAATACCTCTTTTCATCCACCTAACTTGACAACGTGCAAAGAGTTCTAAATATTCTGCCTTTCATGAAAAATCCTCGTCCCTTGAAAATAACTGCAGAAGCACGCCCCGTTTCTAGATGTCCCCCCTCCCTCCAGCATGTGTAACGCTTTTTTCCGGGGTCTATCCAAGTCGTGCAGCCTGCTTCCTTCTTTCCGCCTGTGCGATTAGCCATGACAGTGGGAGCAGAGCAGACTTTTGCATGTTTTCACGCTCCTCCTTGAGGTTGGAGGCGAGGAGAGCCAGAGAGGCTGCAGAGGTGGAGGCTTCAGCTTTTCAGTCTGGCCTGAAAATCTGCATGACAGCCGGGATTAGAGAGACTGCAGCAAGAGCAAACTGGAGCCGTGTTACCTGACAGACGCAGAGCTGCGTGGTGTAG
>JBBPBX010004081.1:14587-29275 GCA_038048925.1 Garcialebias charrua
CACACACACACCTCTCCCCCGTCGCACCGCCCGCTATTTGCGTTCCGGGCATCAATTGGTTTACAAATTAAGCCTTGGCCTCTTGCCCAAGAAACTCACCACTCATGGCTGCCAGTGTTATCAATATGCAATTATGACAAACTTGGATGACAGTCTCTTATGACATCAATACATCAAGTTGTCGTTAAACTTTTCATCCCAGAGTCAACTCAGAACATCATTCTATATTGTACTAATTTTTAAGGAAGACATGTTTTTGTACAAAAGTGAAAGGAGGTGCACCAAACCCATTTATAGGCATACTTTGGTATTCTTGCTCCTGCTGAAGTTTTCAGAGCCAACTGTGTATTCGCCCGCTACCTGTGGGATACAGAAAATGGAAAAGGACTCTTCCATAAAATTATATCTTGAAAACTCTCCCATAATTTCCAGGACTGTACATTCTGATACCAAGTGTCACAAGGGTGCTGATGATGATAAACCCAGTGGTGCAGGCAGGAGTTGAGGATGTTTATCTTTATCTTTTTACCCACTTCTTCCATTTTGGATCATGGGGGTCACTGGTGCCCTTGTCCAGCAATCACTGTGTGAGGGGCAGGGTACACCCTGGACAGGTCACAAGTCCATCACAGGGACACATAGAAACAAACGAGACAAACAACCATTTACTCTCTCACTCACACCTAGGGACAATTTAGAATTACCAATCAGCCTAACATGCATGTTTTTGGTCTGTGGGAGGAAACCGGAGTACCCGCAGTAAGAGTTGAGGACTCAGGAGTATAATTAAATAAAGTATTTATTTACAAAAGAAAAGTCTGGCAGGGCAGCAAAACTTACATATATTATCCAGGTGTACACAGGGCACAGACAGGTCATCATCAGTAGACAGATAGCAATGCCAGTACACAGGGAAGTCAAACACACAGGCTTAAATTCACAAAACATCAATTAGACAAGGCACCCGTGAGTAATCACAGATACCAAAGACAGAGACTGAGGACCAGAAGGACTTAAGACATAAACATGACCCAAAACAGAGCCAAACACTAAGACACTTTTTCACCTCTTTAGCACGTTCCCCAATTTCCTGAACAGTGGACCCCAAGTGCTTGAAGTCCAGCAACTTTTTGATCTTCTCCTTGTAGCCTCAGTTTTCCACTGGCCTCCCTCTCATTCACACCCATGTACTCTGTCTCAACAGCTGACTTTCATTCTTCTTCTTTCAAGTGCATAACTACACCTCTCCAAGTTCTCTTCCATCTGTTCCCTGTTCTTACCACAGCTCACAAATGTCGTCTGAAAACATCCTAGTCCACAGGGATTCCTGCCTGACCTTATCTGTTAGTTGGTCCATCACCAGAGTAAACAAGAAGGGCCTGAGAACCAATCATTGATGCAATCTCACCTCCACCTTGAAGCTATATGTTACTCCTACAGCACATCTCATCACTGCCCTGCTGTCTCTCATATATGTCCTGTACCAGTCTAACATAATTCTGTGCCACTCCAGATTTCCTCATGCAATACCACGCATCCTCCCTCGGCACACTGTCATATGCTTTTTCTAAATCCACAAAGATACAATGGAGTTCTTTCTGACTCTCTCTGTACTTTTCCATCAGCATCCTCAAAGCAAATATATCATCTGTAGTGCTCTTTCTTGGCATGAAACCATACTGTTGTTCAGAAATAGTCACCTCTTGTCTAAGTCTAGCTTACACAATTCTCCCCCAGATCTTCA
Organism: Garcialebias charrua; assembly: GCA_038048925.1. NCBI lineage: Eukaryota > Metazoa > Chordata > Actinopteri > Cyprinodontiformes > Rivulidae > Garcialebias > Garcialebias charrua. The sequence goes on from JBBPBX010004081.1 coordinate 16,332, forward strand.
TTGTGTGGCTCATCAATTTAATTCCTCTGTAGTTGCTACAACACTCTTGTTCTTAAAAATGGGCACCAGCACATTTCTTCTCCATTCCTCAGGCAGTTTCTCACCCTCCAATATGCCATAGAATATTTGAGCCAAAAATCTCACTGCCATATCTCCAATACATTTCCAAACCTCCACCGCTATGTCATCAGGTCCTACTGCCTTCCCCTTCTTAATTCTTTCCAGAGCTTTCTGGACTTCAGCCTCATTTGGGCAGCACGGTGGCACAACTGGTAGAGCTGTTGCCTCTCAGCGAGCAGGTCCCCGGTTCAAATCCCGGTCCGGGGGTCTTTCTGGGTGGAGTTTGCATGTTCTCTCCGTGCATGCGTGGGTTTTCTCCGGGTGCTCCAGTTTCCTCCCACAGTCCAAAAACATGCATGTTAGGCTGATTGGTAACTCTAAAATTGACCCTGGATGTGAGTGAAACAGGTCCCTCTTGTAAATGAGTCCCCGTGGCTCAATGAGGCTAGCCTGTGTAAATAAAGGTTGAATGAATGAAAATTATTTCTTCCCACTTCTTAGTCCACAGTTTCTATGACATCTGCTCTTCTTTCTCTTTCATTCTCTTCATTCATTAGCTCCTCAAAGTATTGCTTCCCATCACACTCTCATCACTTGTTAGAACATTGCCATTTCTGTTTTCAACAACCATAACCTGCTGCACATACTTTCCAGCCTGATGTCTCTGTCTCGCCAATTGGTACAAGTCCTCCTTGCCCTCTTTAGTGTCCTGCATCCCATACAACGCATTGTTCACCTTCTGATTTGTCTTTGCCACCTCCCTCTTTGCTCTACATGGTATCTCTTTATATACCAGTATCCTTTCTTCAGGCCTCTCACTGTCATATTTCTTCTTGGCTAACCTCTTTCTTTGAATAGCTTCCTGTGCTTCATTATTGAACCACCAGTTTTCCTTATCAGCAATTCTCTTTCCAAATGACATACCAAGTACCTTCTTACTGGTTTATATACAGTAATTGCTGTTGATGTAGTAGCCCAGTTGCGAGCTCTTTCTTACCATTCAGAGCCTTTAACGGCTCCTTTCTGAATTTCTCACAAACTTATTCCTTCTTCAGCTTCCACCATTTGCTCTTCTCTGATTTTTCTCGTTTTCTATTCTTCAGAACAACAGTCATTCTACACACAACCATCCAATGTTGTCTGGCCATGCTCTCTCCTGCCACAACCTTACAGTCCCCAATCTCCCTCAGGTTTCCTCTTCGCCTACCTGTGTACTCCCACCTCCATTCTTATAGGTCACTTTATGTTCCTCCCTCTTTTGGAAATAAGTGTTTGTTAAAGGCGTTTACATTTCTTTATTTCTCATCATTTTAAACCTTACTCTGAGTTTATCAAGCATTTTGAGTTTCATAGAGTTCACTGAGACTTTGTCCCTGTTTTTAATCTGTGCACAAGCTGATTATCAGAAACTGTTCATGCCTGCACAATAAATTCATTAGTTTTCCAAGAACAGATAACCACAGAATGTTCAACCCGGCGTTATCACCTGAGAAGATGTGATGAGATGAAACTGGTGTGTTTGGCCTTGCTGATTTCTGTTTTCACTATTGCTTACCTGAATAAAAGACAGACTCAAACTCCAGCAAGTGGGAGTTCATCCTGGTCTTGATCAGTGGTGGATTTCCCCTCTTTGCAAAGAACTGTTCAAAATATCACTCTGTTGTCTTTTGTGAATTATTTATTTGAAGGTTCAAGGGAAAAAAAAACATCAGTGTTGACTACAGCCATTTCCATTTTATTAACAAAATCCACCATCATCTGTCCTTCCTGGTTTCTTTCCTTGACACCAAACCTGCCCATCACTTTCTCATCCCCTTTGTTTCCTTCGCCAACATGTCCATTCAGGTCTACTCCTATCACCACTCTCTCCTCCCTGGATATACTCTTTATCACTTTATACAGTTCCTTCCAAAATGTATCTTTTTCCTCCACATCACATCCAACTTATGGAGCATAACTACTGACAGCATTAGCATCAGACCTTCTACTTTAAGCTTCAGACACATCACCCTATCTGACACTCTTTTCATCTCTACTACATTATTTGCCAACTCTTCCTTAAATACCACCCCTACTCCATCTCTCTTTCTTGCCACACCATGTTGAAACCTGATTGAAGCCAGATTACTGAACTTGGCCCTTTTAAATCAAAGCTTAAGACTTTTTATTCAAACTGGCTTTTGGTAATTAAATATGTGGTGACATTTCTGGTTTTAATTTTGCTTTTATGTTGTGTTTTTCTTGATTTTTAATCTGTCTTTTTAAGTACTGCACTGTTTTTTGTTAAGCACTTTGGTCACCACCACCGTGGTTGTGTAAAGTGCTATATAAATGAATAAATGAAATGAAATGAAACAGTTTGAACCCTGCTCCAATGCTGCGGGCCTTGCTGCCCTTCCACTTGGTCTCTTGGACACATAAAACTTCTACCTTCCTTCTCTGCATCATGTCAGCCAGCTCTATACCTGTGCCTGTCATTGTTCACATATTTAGAGTTGCTACCCACAGTCCAACATTCTTGACTTTCATCTTCTCCCTCCTCATGGTCTTCAACTAACAGTAGCACAATTTCTGCCAGCACCTTGTTTGTCAACAACACCAATGATGGTCATTGTTAACCCAGGGTTTGACCAATCTGGTATGGTTTTGCATTGATGAACTTGCATTAAAGTTTTGGGGAAAAAAGTGTTTTTATATTGAATACCCTTCCTGACACAACATTCACCATTTATGCGGGCTTGGGGCCAGCAGAAGTGATACACTGGCCTGTGCTCCCTAGTGGCTGGTTTATCCACAACCGATGGCTGTGCATCAAAAAATATGAACACCATATAAGGTTGAATGCAGTATGCTATCAACTTTACCTTGTATGAAACACAAAGGTAATGTGTTCTGGATGTGTGTAATGTAAGTGATTCTTTGAATTGAATACCTCCATCTCTCATGAAGGTTAAAACAACAATAAATTTGCACAAAGGGAAAGTGAACACAAACTCTAGAGAACGAATGTCTGTGTTGAAGTGGAAAAGAGAGACTGTTGAAGATGCAGACCAAGGGCAGAGGAGGACTAGTAATAAACCAGCTCATGGCTCTAAATTCACTAAACCTTGAAAAATAAAAAGTAAACAAATAAATGTGGAACTTGTCTGACAATGATGGAACCAAGAAGAAAACAAAGGCAGCTCAGTGAGAGGAGCAAACATTTCTGTTTGGAAACCTGTCAGAATCTGAACCACTTTGACCAGAAAGTATCTAATTCTTCTGTTTAGCTGGAATGGCACGTGTGAATGTGGTGTAAAACACTGATGCATGAGTTTGTTTATAGGTCTTTGTTTATTTATGGTACTACTCGGTAGTCATCTTTGTCTATTAACCCTCTGGGGTCTAAGGTCTAAATGTCCGTTTTGGTATAAATTTGTATTTACCCTTATATTTCCATCATAAAAACTATTTATCTGGCCTTGTTTGGTATTGTTGTTTTCAGGACAACCTCATCTTCATGATTTTACAGTCTTTGTTTCATTTTGACAAAATGCATGAGCACATTGGAGCAAAAAATAACATAAAAAATGAAATCCGTGTTAGTAAAATATTGATATGTTTACTATGAAACTCACAAAAATATTTAACGAACCATTTTGACAGCCTAAAATGAAAATTTCATTGGTATATTTTAAGAACTTGTATACAAACTTAGTAAAAAACGAATTAGTATACATATTTTCACATCATAAAGTGGGCAATTTCCATGCGTGTTTTTACCAGTATTTACACTGACTATTGTGTGAAAACAGTATCTTCATCACAAATTCTCTGTGCTTTTTTCCCTTTCATTCTGAAAAACAGACCAAAAACGACTACAAAACTCTGCAGACACACTTTGACAGCCTAAAATGAAAATTTCATTGGTATATTTTAAGAACTTGTATACAAACTTAGTAAAAAACGAATTAGTATACATATTTTTACATCATAAAGTGGGCAATTTCCATGCGTGTTTTTACCAGTATTTACACTGACTATTGTGTGAAAACAGTATCTTCATCACAAATTCTCTGTGTTTTTTTCCCTTTCATTCTGAAAAACAGACCAAAAACGACTACAAAACTCTGCAGACACACTAAATAATCATAAAAACCAAATAAAAACCAAATAAAACAGCCAGTCTTACCTAAAATCATGTCTGAAATCCTCCCCCCCCACCCCACCTTCTTCACCAAAACTACTGCTGCTGTGTTTCTGTGAGCAGAACACAACATGGAGGAACATGGAGGAAAAAACGGTTCTGATTGGTTGCTTCACAATGTGGTGTGTTCAGGGAAACTCCTAAATTTGATTTTCGTTTTGAATTCATTGACTTTTTGTAATAAAAAATCAACTGATTGCTCGCACAGGGGCGCAATACTCGAACAGAAATTATCTGTCACATTTCTGGTTGTATTTTGAAGGAAATACACAACAAAATCAATATAAAAACACTACTTTATAAAGATTGGAGTCTCTGCTGTCCAACAGACTTGAATGCAACACTTCACATGCAGCTGTGCTTTGTTTAAAGAGGCTATTTATAGACATAACGTCCAGCCCACATCTTTGAGGGCTTAGACCTCAGAGGGTTAAGAACTGAGCCATCAGCTTGAATCTATCACTGAATCTAAACTTAAACATCAGGGGCCTCATGTATCAAAAACCTGCGTGGATTTCCTACTGAAAAGTGACGTACGGTGAAATCCAGAAAAGTGTCTACGCACAAAAAAATCCAGATTTATCAAACTGTGCGTACACCGGTATCCACGCACATTCCTTTTGTACATCACAATCAACGTGGAACTGAGCGCACATGAGAGAGTGGCCGACTCCGCCTTTGACACGCCTCCGTATGAATATGCAAAGTCATTTAAATATGCCATGCACGACAGGAATGTCGTCTCTGCTCCATTGCAAATCATGTCGGAACGTGGAAAAAAGAGGAACTTCACGGACTGTGAACAGGAATCACTTCTGAGTGAGGCAGAGAAGCACGGAAAAAGGTTTTATTCGGCACGCCTAGCGCAAAACATACCATCCACTTTTAAACAAGAAGTTGACCCATCTGCTCTAACATGCCTGTATAGGTTAGTGGTGAGCGCGCCCGCCCTTCGTCCCAAAGGTCGTGAGATCGACTCCCCCTTGGTACAACGTTTTTTTTTTTCATTCCAGATTTAAAGAACACAGGAAAACTATTTAATAAAACAACAAGAAATAGAACAATACATGAAATGAAAGGAAGCAGACGATTTCTTGTTTTGTAAATAGTTTTCATGTGTATTTAAATCTGGAACGAAAAAAAAAAGAGAAACGTTGTACCATGCGAGATTCGAACTCATGACCTTTGGAACTAAAGGCAACCGCGCTACACACTGACCTAAACGTAGGCGTGTTGGTACAGCTTGTTTAACTTCTTATTTAAAGAAATCACATCTCATTGTTGTCAATATCGTTGCCACTATTTGGCGCATGCTTTTATATCCACTCATCTAATTGCGTCCATGTGGATGTAATAATTGTTGATCATGTGTGTTTGGTGGGATTTATGATTATATTCATATCATGGACACAGTTTCTCTGAATCACCTGTAAGTGTCGCCAAAGGAAATATAACCACAGAAACGTGCGTACGCAAGCAGGGGAGCAGCCGTGGATTTGTACGTGGATGCGCAGGTATTCCCGTTCATATCAGATTTGATACATACGCCACTTTGCGTGGAAAGTGACGTGCGCAATGTTTTTGTGCGCACGCATGGTTGATACATGAGGCCCCTGGATTTTTTTGTGCGTACGCAGATTTCTGGATTTGACCGTGCGGCACTTTTCAGTAAGAAATCCACGCAAGTCTTTGTACATGAGGCCCCAGGTTCTTGTGCAGGCAATAGACTTCTCCCATTTAAAAATGTATGCCGACATGTGGGGGCTCTTGCTCTCCCTGTCCCTGAACAGTTTTAACCATTAGGATCAAAGTTTGTTTCACAAATCACAAATACACAAGCACTTCAACACAGCAACACTATTTTTTTTTTTGCTTTATTCCATTCCTAAATTGTTTTTTTTCATTCAAGCATAAACCAAATTTCATTAAACTTACACTTGATAATATGTGACATTTTATCAGTCTCCATGCCTTTTTGCATCTAATTTTGTTCACTGTGTTTGCTTTGCCTAATAACTCTATTAATAACCAATTCCATTAGTTTAATATTGGGAAACAATTTTTTTTGTTGTTGTATTTTTTGAAGATCTTCTTTTCAAACTACTTATATTTACAATAAGACATTTCTTATCATGTTTCATGACCACTATATATTTTTTTAGCATATTGCATTGGACTATGATGGGATGTGGATTTTTCTAAATGCAGGATATGTTTACTTTATAAAGTCAAAGTCAACTTTATTGTCAGAACTGCAATATGTACAGGACATAAACAGGATTGAAATTGCGTTTCTCGTGTTTCTAGGACAGTTGACCATATAACTTAATTGTTTAAAAATTGTATTAATATTTTGGTCCATAATAAACTATTGGTCAATGTTTTAGAACAATCTCAACCTGAAATGTATGTCATTTTATTTATTTATTTATTTCATTTTAATGACCTGTACACAGCATAAGTTAACATGCTGGTTACCTTTTAATTGCCCATTTTAGAATTTTGTTTATCATCTACACAGCGATAGTGATTCAGATGTAAATCACTGTATCTGTAAAGTGAGCTGGCTTTACCGGCTCTACTTTTAAATGCTGCTACAGGGATTATTAATAAACTACTGAACTGCTGCAGCATGTTGCTTTGCATTTGACATCCAGTTGTGGTGTGCCTAATTCTTCAGCCTGCAAGCATGTGGAACAGTTTTATTTTATTTTATTGCACACAACATTTGAGCTCTTTCATAGTGTTATGGTCTGAGGCCATTTATTTTGAGTGACACTGTGCAGTTGCAGGTTGCTGATTTGCTCACCCAGCTGTGCTGTAGCCCATCTGGGATTGTCTGACCTCTCCTGACTCCTCCCGATGGACATCCATCTGCATCCTGGTTGGATTATTCTCCTCCTGCTCCTCCATAAGAGGAGGCCTGTTTACTTGAGCTCAGCTCACCTGACAATTTGGTCAGCTGTAATTTATACAGAGCAGCTCGCCATTTTGTATGGATGTCTTGACAGGTGACATTTTCATTGATTCAACCTTTATTTATACAGGTTAGTCTCATTGAGCCTCAGGGGACTCAATTACAAGAGAGACCTGATTTTAACAAAGAATGATGACAACAGTGGACAATCATATAAGAGAGCATACTGATTGAGAAGAATACATGAAAGAAAATTGTATTGAAAACAAACAAAACAAAAACAGCTAGGTTGTAAAGTGAAGTAGAAAACTAAAAACAGGAACATGTCTGCATTGGCTTTTGCCAGGAACTTAACAAATGTTTAAAGCCACTTAGAGGTCAAGGTCAAAAGCTTCAGATCTTTTTGCAAGATATTGGAGCGGAGTAGGAGAAGGCCCTTTTGCCTAGTTCTGTCCGCACTGAGGAAACACTGCATGTAATAATGTCCTGAGAGCAAAGAGAGAAATGTTTGGCCTTGGTTAAGTTTAATTCTGCAATGTCTCTTAAAAACATTTGTGGCAATTGTGGCAAGAACATTAGTTCTTGTTTTTAGTATTTCACTCTGTTTTACAGTACCATCATCCACTGATTTATACTCTACAATTTTTACGGCATTTTTACTGTAGTTTATTGTTGTCGTTGTTTACTGTTATTGTTATCTGTACTTTATATGTTCTGTCTGGAACAGGTCGCACTTGTAAACGAGGCCCTGTTGCTCAATGAGACTAGTCTGTATAAATAACAGTTGAATGAAAGAATGAATGAATGAATGTGGACACGAGTTTGGGTGTGAAGACAGTGTGTTGATTGTTAATGATTGTGTAAGTTTCTGAAGATAGGTTCAGAAGGCTTACTAGTCAAAATCCTTGCTTTGTTGTGGCATAATTTTGATTTAGGGCTGAATATTGTAATTTGATAATTTGTTGGTTTAAAAGGGCTGTGTTTGATACTTTTTTCCTACATTAGTTAATCAAGGCTGTATACTTCAGTTTACAGAGAAATTTGTAAAATACCATTTACCATAATTGTCATTAAATTAGTTTATACAGATTCCTGTATAGACAGGAATTTTAATTCAACCTTTAAATATACAGGTTAATCCCATTAAGCCTCAGGGACTTGTTAACAAGAGAGACCTGGTTTTAACAAAAAGTGATGACAACAGTAGACAATCATAAAATGATGCATACAAGTTCAGAATTATTCTAATTTTTTTTCTTCTTTCGGCTTCTCCCTTCATCAGGGGTCACCACAGTAAACTAGTTGCACAAAGACTTGGCGATTGTTTTTACGCCGGATGCCCTTCCTGAGACAATCACAGACCACCGAGCTACCACAGCCCTCTGGGTGGAGCAGAGAGCTGATATCTAGGGTTCCCGGGGTTGCAGATGGTGTGGGTTAAGGGCCTTGCTCAAGGGCCCAGAGTGAGGCAGAAGACAGGTGTGACTGCTTCACTTATCCCACCCACATTTTTTATGTTGTCGGTACCGGGGCTTGAACCGACGATCTTCCGATCACAAGCTGACCTTCTTAACCTCTGCGCCACAACTCCCACTATACCAGTTGAGAATAACATGAATATTGGTCTAGAGTCTAGACAAACTATAGGGACATAAAACATTGCCTCACTGGAAGATAAGGAGCTAGAGTTTGTGTGCAAAAATTTACTAGGTATTGTTAGGCTCACATCTATTCACAGCTTGGCCTCTGGAATCCAACTCCTGGGGAGAGGCTGGACTCTCACTACTAGAGTTGACCAGGGAGAGAGGCATTGGACAGGTGTGGGGATGGTCACTAGTCACTGACTGAATGCCTGTATGTTGGAGTTTTCCCGGTGAATGAGAGGGTTGCCTCGCTGCAACTTGGAGCTGCTAGAGGGAATGTTCTGACTGTTTTTTGTGCTTATGCACCAAACATCACTTCAGACTACCTGGCCTGTTTGCACTTTCTGGATGGTGTCCTGAAAGGGGGGCCATCTGGAGATTCCCTTGTTCTATTGGGTGACTTATTTCCCCATATGGGCAATGACAGTCATTTGGAAGGGTGTGATTAGGTGGAATGGCGTACCTGATCTGCACCAGAATTGTTTGCTTATTGGACTTTTGTGCTAGTGCTAGGGTCCGCATACACCAGCAAAAGAGACACAGAAGTTTGGCCAAAAATGTTCACATTTATTTACAAAAAAACTCAAATTACTGCAGTTCTGGACCCAAAAGGGAGGTCAACAAAACAAAATGTAACTAAGGTGCCAACATAGAGAGCTAAAACATAAATTGACCCCCTGATTGAAACAGGAGGGAAACTTGTAAAGTGGCTGATCAGACCATTTTGACACACTAGGGCAGGAAGAAAATTAAAGACTTACTTCCAGTAGTGTCATCAACAAAACACACTGATCAAAGTGATGCTAACAGCAGCCTAGAAAAAAAATAATTTAAAACAACGAATCCTATCTAGACAAAAATGTAAAAATCAGATTACAATACCCGTTTCCTCCCTCTACTAACCTACAACATGGCACAGCCCAGCCAGACTGATCTTCTAACCTGATGCAGCTGGAGCTAGCCTGGCCCTCGCCTTCCTGCACAGCTCCGCTCAATTCTCATTTCCCTTCACTGCACAGTCTGGGACTTCTCTCATAGACAACGATTTCTCCGGTAGATTTTTGACTGGACCAATCAGAGAACAGAAGGGGCGGAGTTTTTGGCCCCTAACCCACGCCCCCACCTGTCCCAGCGCAGCCAGCGAGCATTCGCATGTTCTCATTCAAAGCGATGCAAAGCGATGCAGGACTGTTTTATATGTGACACAAATTTATTAATTTCCCCTTCTTAATCCCTTATCTGGAGTTTTCTTTTGTTTTTTTGGCCAAAAGTCAAGTGATCGCTCCCTCCTCCCTCCTCCTTCTCCTCCTCTCCCTCCGCTATGAGGAAATGCCTCAGGTTGTCACGAGAGAATTAAAATCGGGTTTTACGTTGCTGCCCGAGTCCCTGCAGATTTTCTGGTCTTCTGGTGTGCTGGACCAGCGATCCATGGTTTTATTTCATTTTTTTGGAATGTTTTATTAACATATAAACACAGAATATGCAGCGCGGCAGCCGGCAGCGAGAGAAAAAGCTGCAGGAGGCGGAGCTGAAGTCAAGTTCAGAAGACCACGGGGGAGCGCGCAGCCAACGAGCATTCGCATGTTCTCATTCAAAGTGATGCAGGACTGTTTTATATGTGACACAAATTTATTAATTTCCCCTTCTTAATTAGCCTGGTTAAAACCAGACCCTTGTACTTCACTTCGCTTTGTACTAGGGTCTGGGACCTGTCCCATAGACAGCGATTTCTCTGGTAGATTTTTGAATGGACCAATCAGAGAATGGAAGGCGGAGTTTTGTTAGTTTAGACTGGCGAGGTCCAGGCTATAAGATAAATAGCTCAGAAACCACTCGGTGGATATTTTTACTGCTACCAGTGTGTAATTATATAGCTCTAATTTACTGACTGTTGGCCTAAATGAAACATTTGAGATAAAATTCGATTTTTTTATCATTTATTTTCGTAGCGCACCCGAGGCTGTTTGGAAAATGTCAAACCGAAACTATTTAAATCCAGCAGATTTGACCATTTCGTGAATTGATTTAGGAACTGTTAAGCTCAGGAACACTTCTGATATAACGTCAGTATGAAATATATTTTTTATCAGCAGAGAAATAATAGTTTTTTACCTTGTTTTGATGAAAATTCCTTCGTGGCGGCAGCCATTTTGAATGACGACGTCAGTCGACGTCGTTCAAAACTCCGCCTTCTGTTCTCTGATTGCTCAGGAACACTCTGATATAACGTCAGCTAAGAAATATATTTTTCTCAGCAAAGAAATAATAGTTTTTTTACCTTGTTTTGATGAAAATTCCTTCGTGGCGGCAGCCATTTTGAATGACGACGTCAGTCGACGTCGTTCAAAACTCCGCCTTCTGCTCTCTGATTGGTCCGGTCAAAAATCTACCGGAGATATCCTTGTCTATGGGAGAAATGCCAGACCCAGTACAAAGCGAAGTGAAGTACAAGGGTCTGGTTCTAACCAGGCTACTTCTTAATCCCTTATCTGGAGTTTTCTTTTCTTTTCTTTTTTGCCAAAAGTAAGTGATCATCACTCCCTCCTCCTCCTCCTCCTCTCCCTCCGCTGAGTGAAATGAACAAGGAAATGCCTCAGGTTGTCACGAGAGAATTAAAGTCAGGTTTTACGTTGCTGCCCGAGTCCCATCAGATTTTCTGGTCTTCTGGTGTGTTGGACCAGCGATCCATGGTTTTATTTTATTTTATTAGGACGTTTTATTAACATATAAACACAGAATATGCAGCGCGGCAGCCGGCAGCGAGAGACAATTCAGCAGGAGGCGGAGCTGAAGTCAAGTTCAGCAGACCACGGGGGAGCAGCCATCAGCAGAGGCCACGCCTCCAGCAAGAATCGTTTCCCTATAACAGAAAGTCCAGACCCTAGTACGAAGCGAAGTGAAGGACAAGGGTCTGGTTTTAACCAGGCTAAGCTGGAGCTGCTCACAGTGGCAGGAAAATGCCAGTAGAATCTCCACAGGAACCAGTTCAACCTTTATTTATTGTGGCTGCAGGTTCTTTCATCACAGCTAGGCATGAGTTGTTCATAACAAACACTAGTGATGGGCAGATGAGGCTTCATTGGGTGTATGGCACATTTCCCAAACTGTGTCGGCACTGTGTTGAAACTGTGTTGCTGTATCTTAATGGCAACATCTGCTGGATTTTAAAAGTTATTGCAGGCAAATCCAAATATGTTCAGTACAAAAACAACTGGACTTTACTTGTAACAGAATACGTTTCGGAGTGAAACGTCTTCTGTTACAAATAAAGTCCAGTTGTTTTTGTATTGAAGGTATTTGGATTTACCATGTCCTGGATGACTGAGAAACTTCACCAGCATATGTCATTGCAGGCAAATTAAATAAAGACTGGAAACAGACTGAACAAGGTTCATTTGCACGTTTTTATTTTGAAATATCAGCTGCTGTAAAATCTTTGGGTCGGGGCGATTACGTCGTTTACAAACCATTTCTTCTGCTTTTGAGAGCACCCTTTCACAGGGCACTGATGATGATGGCGTACATAGAAATTTCATTGCAAGTTTGTATAACGTAGGGTAATTTAATATTTGCGTTTTCCAGTATTGTAGTAAATCCTGTGATCTTGCTGTGTTCGTCTCGGAGATGTATCTTTGTACCTTGATAAGATAGCATCTGGGAGCAAATTCTAAATTTCACCTACAACAGAAATAAATGGTAATCCATGTAAACTAATTAAAATATCCGCTCATTCTCAATCAGTTCATCTGGACAGTTTCTTTTTAGCAGAGACGTTTCACCCTCACTCCAGAGGGCTTCCTCAGTCAGAGTAGTCCAAAGCACACTGAAGTTAACCCACTAATTAAAATATCCTTCAGAGAGAAATTAGAATATGAAAGAAAAAATATCAATAGTGGAAACGAGAACGGAATAATAATTTCTCTGTGATAAGATTAAAATGATTCCACATGGGAGAAAACTTCCTCTTCCTTGGTTGATCCATTCAATGACAAGCCAAAAACCAATGCAAAGCAAAGAACACAAACTATTTCCATCCAACAAAACCCACAAGTGTGCCAATACATTTTCTCCCTTATAAATACAATTTGGCACGTTCATAACCAAACAATACAGTAACTGTATCGGTCATGTGATTTTC
>JBBPBX010004081.1:29515-51939 GCA_038048925.1 Garcialebias charrua
AACAGATCTGGTAAACAAAAATTGATAGTAGAAGTGAACTAGGAACATCTGTTGGATACCCTGGTCTGTACAGCCTTCATCTCGTACCTCTGGGATATGTTTTATGTGCCTCCAGGAGCTGTCATTTGTGCCTGTCATGGCAGCAGCCAAAAGACCCACTACTAAATACCAATGGTGATGGAAGCTGTTAAGCTGGAGATGGAGGCCTTCAGGACTTGGCTGTCCCAGAAGACTCATGTAGCAGTTGGAAGGTAAAATGTGGCCAGAAAGACAGCAGCTTTGGTGGTTGTGGACACAAAATTTTGAGTATAAGAGGAATTAGATGAGGCCATAGATAATTCATTCAACCTTTATTTATACAGGCTAGCCTCGTTGAGTCACGGGGACTCATTTACAAGAGGGACCTGTCTCACTCACACCAAACAACCATCCACTCTCACACTCACACCTAGGGTCAATTTAGAGTCACCAATCAGCCCAAGCATGTTTTTTGGTCTGTGGGAGGAAACCGGTTGGTTGCCCTCCAGGAGGTTCTGCCAAACCATTCAATGAATAAGAAAATAAAGCAGGCCCTATCCTATAGGCTGTCATTGGTTTGAGTGGAGAACTGCTGACCCAAACTGAGGACATAAAGTGGAGGAAGGAGAACTTTTAAGACTATCCTTAATCCGCCCTCTAAGTCTTCCTTTGAGTTGGCAAAGTCTAGATGGAAAGACAAGTTCATTACCCTGGCAGAACTCACCAAGGTTGTAAAAAAGCTCCTTGTTGTAAGGGTGTTTGGGGTGGACCAGATTCTCTCTGAAATGCTGAAGGCTCTTGATGAAGGCTCTTGATGATGTGGGGCTGTCATGATTGACGTCTCTTAGATGTTGCATGGAGGGCTAGGCCAATGCCTGTGGAATCATTGACTGAGCTGGTGGTTGCCATGGTTAAAATGGGAGACCAGAAAATGCCTTCCCAATATTGAGGGATCACACATCTTGTTCCCCATGGGAAAGTTTACTGTAGGGTGTTGGAAGGGAGGCTCTAACAGATTGTTGTACCTCTGATTTTAGGGGGAGAGGTGGCTTTCATCCTGGTGGTGGAACAGTGGGCCAGATCTTCACCCTTAGTTACTAAGTGGGTCATGGGAGTTTGTATTTCCAGTCTACATGTGTTTTGGGGATCTGTAACTGTGTTACTCAAGGCATTCTGTGGTGTGTGTGGGGGGGGCTGCTGCTGCGGTGGCAATATGGGGTGTGTGGGTTACATTTGGATAATGCACTTGTTTGCTCTGTACAATAATACATTTGATCTTGGTACTTACTGTAAAATAGCTTCAGACAGAAAGCAGGGTTAGTGTTAGCATCGTTCAACAGTTCATCCTGATGCATGCTCAGTAATCCAGGTGGGAAAAAACTAACAAAGTTAAGTCAGATCCTCTGGATGGATTCAATCCATCCAAAGAGTTCCTCAACATTCTCCTTTTTTTAATGTTTGTGTTTTACTCTTCAGCTCAAACTGACATGTATTCAATACCTAATTTTAAATTGTCTTTTGTTAATGTAAAAATTTTCATGCACCACTACTGTGCATCTATGTTTGACTCTTGATGTCTTCTTTTTAAGTGAATGTGTGAAACTTCCCCATTTGATCTTGCATCCAATTTCTACAGAGGCAGGAGCTGATGAAACGTTAATGGACTAAACCATCCTCTTTTCCCCCTTGTCTCCATTTCCTTTCTTTTGTAACTGATTACTTCACACTTTTATCTTGCTGTTTTTATGTAGTTAAGTGAGTTTAATGCCATGGTTTACTGTGCACAACTAAAAATGAAGATTCAAACACTTTCATAAAAATGGAAAAACAAAAGAGCAGGTGCTTGAAAATTAAGAGTAAGGTAATGAAAGTAAGTTATGCAATTTGCCCTTCAGGTAAATTGAAGAGAGTGTAAAAAAAAATGCCATATTTAAGCAAGGTGAAAACCATCTGCACACAGTTTAGAAAGATAAGTAATGAATAATGAATGAGTTGGATCAGGTTGTGGAAAAATGAATTTTAATCAGTATGGTTTTAATCAGTATGGTTTTAAAAGCATTTATGGATGTCAGTTGTGAATAATGGTTACCCCAAATGTGTTGCTATCTCCACCAGAGAAAAAACAAAAGTAGCTAAGCACAAACTACTGTAGTGACGTGAATAATAGGAACTTGAAGTTATGAACATAAGAGAAGTGAGCCAGTGTTTTTCCATGCATGCATGTTCTCCAGACACTCCCATTTCCTCCCACATATCAAACACACATGAATCAAAAACACAGTAATTCTAAATTGTCCCTAGGTGTGCATGAGACTGAGTGGCCACTGATCTTGCCTTTTGCTAAGAGGCACTGTAAGAGGCATGTAACCTGTCCAGTGTGTCCCGTCTCTTGCACTCTTATAAGAGATGCGTTAAAAAACAACACAAAAAATGTGTCATTACATTTGAAGCACATTTTGTGTTAATTTTGACACACAATGGCCCTCATGCACGAAAATGTTCGTATTCTCATCCTAAATTTCTCCTACTTTTGTTCGTACGGAGTGTTCGTACGAACATGCCACGTCAGATCCAACAAAGTCGTCTATCCACAGGAAACGTGTGTATATGAGCTGTGTAAATAATGATGAATCCCACCTGTTCTATTCACCTGCTCGTGCACGCGGGAGGTCATTTACATAATTCCCACCCCTCAAAACACCATATAAGGCCACGTTTCCTGCCTTCTGACAGCAGGAAGTATCCATTCATTCAAACTCAAGAAGTAAAAGGAGGAACTTCACGCGTTCGGAGTTCTGCTCGCGCGGCCAGCTACCCCCACCCCCCGCAAGTGTCGGATGGTCAAATATCTTTAATTTTACTGTGTTACATTATAGTTTCACTTATTCAGAAGAGTGGCACCGCTACCCCCCACCCCCCCGCAAGTGTCGGATGTGGTTTTGAACAGAAGCATTAAAATGTCTCGAAACTACAGTTAA
Source organism: Garcialebias charrua (assembly GCA_038048925.1). Lineage (NCBI taxonomy): Eukaryota > Metazoa > Chordata > Actinopteri > Cyprinodontiformes > Rivulidae > Garcialebias > Garcialebias charrua. The sequence goes on from JBBPBX010004081.1 coordinate 32,512, forward strand.
CTTCATATTAATATTGTAGTGCATATCTTTTGTCTCCCGTGGGTCATCCAGTATCAGAAATCAAGAATAAATGGTTTGATCTGAAAATGGCTTCAAACATCGCCGCAGCACAGACAGGAGGTGGTCAAGGAATAGTCTGAGATGGATGGTCAATAAATGCCACGCTGCGCAAGATGCGTGCCAACATGTTATGCAGCACAAAGCCCCGCATCCTTTCTGTGCGATGTTGGACACAAAAACCCCTGTTCCTGGACTCAGAGTGCACGTGTGTCGCAGAAAGTGGTCCAGACTGGTGGGTCTGCTGGTCTCACTGGTCTAGACGCCTGCCCCCCCCACACCGCGCTTCTCCTCCATAGCAGCTCGGTTCTTCAGTGCGCGCGGCCCACGGCTCCATCGCCTGCACAACGCGGCGCACGGAGCTGCACATAACCGCTAGGGACCGCTAATGCGCTAATCCGATTACAGCGGACCTAACGTTTTTGTCAGCGTAACAGCGGAGTGACTAACTTTTATAATTCATAAGCGGATTTGTGCTATTTTTATTTAAAATGTAGTACCACTAATAACTAATTATCTATCAGTAAAAACAAATAAACGTATTTACAGGCTCTTATGCTAGCTCCGTAGCTGCTTTTTTTAACCTTTTTCCCCATTCCTCCCTCACCGTAAAGAGCAGAGAGGAAGGAGGGTTGGAGGGGGAGCAGAGGGAAGAACAGACGCGGATCTACCATGTAGGCAAATGATGCCGTTGCTTGGGGCCCCAAATCAGCAAGGGCCCCGGCCCCGCCTCGACCCGTCACCTACATCACTAGCATTGCTCATGCTTGTTAATGTACATTTAACATAAAAATAATTATAGCTACGATGAAAATGATCATTAAAAACGCAATATAAAAACCTCAAACCCCTCCCTGGGCTGCCACCTTACCGTGGTGGAGGGGTTTGAGTGTCCCAATGATCCTAGGAGCTATGCTGTCAGGGGCTTCATGCCCCTAGTAGGGTCACCCAAGGCAGACAGGTCCTAGGTGAGGGACCAGACAAAGTGCAGCCCAAAAACCCCTATGATGAGTACAATTAATGGACTAAGTTTTCCCTCGCCCGGACGCGGGTCACCGGGGCCCCACTCTGGAGCCAGGCCCGGAGGTGGGGCACGCTGGCGAGCGCCTGGTGGCCGGGTTTTTACCCATGGAGCCCGGCCGGGCACAGCCCGAAGAGGAGACGTGGGTCCCCCTTCCCATGGGCTCACCACCTGTGGGAGGGGCCAAAGGGGTCGGGTGCAATGTGAGATGGGTGGTGGCCGAGGGCGGGGACCCTGGCGGTCTGATCCTCGGCTACAGAAGCTGGCCATTGGGACATGGAATGTCACCTCTCTGGTGGGGAAGGAGCCTGAGCTAGTGTGTGAGGTTGAGAGTTTCCGACTAGAAATAGTCGGACTCACCTCAACGCATGGCTCTGGCTCTGGAACCAGTTTCCTTGAGAGGGGTTGGACACTCTTCCACTCTGGAGTTGCCCCTGGTGAGAGGCGCCGAGCAGGAGTGGGCATACTGGTTGCCCCCCATCTTGGTGCCTGTACGTTGGGGTTCACCCCGGTGAACGAGAGGGTAGCCTCCCTTCGCCTACGTGTGGGGGGACGGGCTCTGACTGTTGTTTGTGCCTATGCACCAAACGGCAGCTCAGACTACCCACCCTTTTTGGAGTCCTTGGAGGGGGTATTGGAGAGTGCGCCTCCTGGGGACTCCCTTGTTCTACTGGGGGACTTCAACGCTCACGTGGGCAATGACAGTGAGACCTGGAGGGGTGTGGTTGGGAGGAACGGCCCCCCTGATCTGAACCAGAGTGGTGTTCTGTTATTGGACTTCTGTGCTCGTCATGGATTGTCCATAACGAACACCATGTTTAAGCATAAGGGTGTCCATATGTGCTCTTGGCACCAGGACACCCTAGGTCGCAGTTCGATGATCGACTTTGTTGTCGTCTCATCTGATCTGCGGCCGCATGTCTTGGACACTCGGGTGAAGAGAGGGGCGGAGCTGTCAACTGACCACTACCTGGTGGTGAGTTGGCTCCGATGGTGGGGGAGGATGCCGGTCAGACCTGGCAGACCCAAACGTATTGTGAGGGTCTGCTGGGAACGTCTGGCAGAGTCTCCCGTAAGACGGAGCTTTAACTCCCACCTCCGGGAGAGCTTTGAACACGTTCCGAGGGAGGCGGGGGACATGGAGTCCGAGTGGGCCGTGTTCCGCGCCTCTATTGTCGAGGCAGCTTATCGGAGCTGTGGCCGCAAGGTTGTTGGTGCTTGTCGTGGTGGCAACCCTCGAACCCGGTGGTGGACACCGGCAGTGAGGGATGCTGTCAGGCTGAAGAAGGAGTCCTATTGGGCCTTTTTGGCTTGTGGGACCCCAGAAGCAGCTGATAGGTACCGGCAGTCCAAGCGGCATGCGGCTCGGGTGGTTGCTGAGGCAAAAACTCGGGCGTGGGAGGAGTTCGGAGAGGCCATGGAGAATGACTTCCGTACGGCTTCGAGGCGATTCTGGTCCACCATCCGGCGTCTCAGGGGGGGAAAGAGGTACGAGACCAACACCATTTATGGTGGAGGTGGCGTGCTGCTGACCTCAACTCGGGATGTTGTGAGTCGGTGGGCGGAATACTTCGAAGACCTCCTCAATCCTACTGGCACGTCTTCCACTGAGGAAGCAGAGCCTGGGGACTTTGGGTCGGGTTCTCCGATCTCTGGTGCTGAGGTCGCCGAGGTGGTTAAAAAGCTCCGCGGTGGCAAGGCTCCGGGGGTGGATGAGATTCGCCCGGAGTTCCTTAGGGCTCTGGATGTTGTAGGGTTGTGTTGGCTTACGCGACTCTGCAATATCGCGTGGACATCGGGGGCAGTTCCCTTGGATTGGCAGACTGGGGTGGTGGTTCCCCTATTCAAAAAGGGGGACCGTAGGGTGTGTTCCAACTATAGGGGGATCACACTCTTAAGCCTCCCTGGTAAGGTCTATTCAGGGGTTCTGGAGAGGAGGGTCCGTCGGATAGTCGAACCTCGGATTCAGGAGGAGCAGTGTGGTTTTCGTCCTGGTCGTGGAACACTAGACCAGCTCTACACCCTCAACAGGGTCCTGGAGGGTGCGTGGGAGTTTGCCCAACCAGTTTACATGTGCTTTGTGGACTTGGAGAAGGCATTCGACCGCGTCCCTCGGGGGGTTCTGTGGGGGGTACTCCGGGAGTATGGGGTACCAGGCCCATTGATATGGGCTGTTAGGTCCCTGTATGACCGGTGTCGACGACTAGATTCAAGATGGCGGCGCGTGCAAACGTTGCGGCTTCTCTCTCTCTCTCTCCCAACACGGTGCTTTCGTCTGTTTTGTCCTGCACGCCGCAACTTGCCGGCACGTCTTTGTCTTGTCTACGTGTTCAAGAACGCAAGTATAGCCGTGAATTCCTGCTTGATGTCGGAAAAACCGCTCATTTGGGAATAAACAGCGAACTCCAGGAGAAGCTAAATGAGCTTGAGGAGGAGTTACGTGAGCTTCGTGACTGCGAGCTGCTCTGGAAGCCAGCTCCGACCTTCCCTTCATCGCGCCCGCCGTGGAAGTACCACAAGCGGCGTGACGCTTCACCGCGCCCGCCATGGAAACGCCACAAGCGGCGTGACAGGAAACAGAAGCGGGGTAAACGCGGAGGTATCAGAGCTAGGCTAGCAGCTAGCCCACACAGGCCGGCTATTCCATCCATGGTTCTGGCTAACGTGCGCTCCCTGAACAACAAATTGGATTATATACGCCTGCTACGAACGACACAAAAGACTGTGAGAGACTGCTGTGTGTTTGTATTCACGGAAACGTGGCTCAACAACAACGTTCTGGACCATGCTATTCAGCTGGAGCAGCTAACATGCTACAGAGCGGACCGAACCCTCGAGGGAGGTAAGAAAAGGGGAGGGGGGCTCTGTGTTTACATCAACAACGCATGGTGTCGTGATGCTGCTGTGGTCCACAAACACTGCTCACATTTAGTGGAGTTCATGACTATTAAATGCAGACCGTTCTTTTTACCGAGGGAGTTTACAGCTGTTTTGATTGTTGCTGTATATATCCCTCCAAGCTCCAACAGCAAAGATAGAGGTGAGGCACTGAATGAACTATATCTGCACATCAGTGAGCAACAAACAGCCCACCCTGATGCTTTTCTCATCACGGCTGGTGATTTCAACCATGCAGATTTAAAGAGTGTATTACCAAAAACATACAGAAACATAAACTTTGCAACAAGAGGAAACCACACCCTGGACCAGGTTTACACCACCATGAAAAATTCCTACAGAGCTGTCCCCCTCCCCCACATTGGTGCTTCGGACCATATCTGTGTCATGCTAAAGCCAGCATACAGGCCACTGGTGAAAGTCACAAAACCAGTCCGCAAACAGATACGAGTGTGGCCAGAGGGGTCTTCAGAGGCACTCCAGGACTGTTTTGACACCACAGATTGGAGTATGTTCAAAGAAGCTGCTACCACAAACAACACCACATGTCTCCAGGAGTACTCAGACACTGTATGTTCATACATCACCAAGTGCATTGATGATGTAACCAACCTTAAAACCATCACTGTTCGGGCTAACCAGAAGCCATGGCTGACAGCTGAGGTTCACAGACTCATGAAAGTCAGGAATGCTGCCTTCAAAGCGGGAGATCAGGTGGGCCTGAGGGCAGCCAGAAACAACCTGGACCGGGGCATCAGAAAGGCAAAGAGGCAGTATTCTGGGAAAATAGCTCACCGTTTCAAGGACAGCAGGGATACACGCAGTCTGTGGCAGGGAATACAGACCATCACAAACTACAAACCACCCCCCCAGACCTGTGACAGCTCAGCCTCTGCGCTGAATGAACTGAATGAGTTCTTTGCTCGGTTCGAGGCAAGTAACAGCACACCAGCACATAAACTCCCCCCCTCTCCTGATGGCCAGGTGCTGACGCTGTCCTCAGACAGCGTAAGGCGATCATTCATCAAGATTAACGCCCGGAAGGCCTCTGGTCCTGACAACATACCTGGTCGTGTGCTGAAGGACTGTGCAGGGGAACTCGCAGCGGTCTTCACGGACATCTTTAACATCTCACTGAGCCAGGCCATCGTCCCCACCTGTTTCAAAGCCACCACCATCATCCCTGTCCCAAAGAAGGCAACGCCCGCATGCCTCAATGACTATCGCCCAGTAGCACTCACCCCCATCCTGATGAAGTGCTTTGAACGGCTAGTCATGAAAAGCATCACATCTGTCCTCCCTGACTCCCTGGATCCCTTCCAATTTGCATACCGACCTAATCGCTCAACCGACGATGCCATCTCCTCTGCCCTTCACACAGCTCTCACACATCTGGACACGAAGGACTCCTATGTTAGAATGTTGTTCATCGACTTCAGCTCGGCATTCAACACCATCATCCCCCAACAGCTCATCCTTAAACTGGACAGTCTGGGGCTGAATACCTCAATGTGTAACTGGCTGCTAGACTTCCTGACCGGGAGACCACAGACAGTACGGGTCGGGAGTAACACATCTAGCACCATCACATTGAACACAGGGGCCCCACAAGGATGTGTACTGAGCCCCCTTCTATTCACCCTGCTAACACACGACTGCACACCATCATACAGCTCCAACCACTTCATCAAGTTTGCGGACGACACAACAGTGGTGGGTCTCATCAGCAACAACGATGAGACGGACTACAGGAACGAGGTGAGCCGCCTGGCCTTGTGGTGCGGACACAACAATCTCACTCTCAACGTGGAGAAGACAAAGGAGATTGTTGTGGACTTCAGGAAGAAGGATGCCCAACATGCCCCTCTGACCATCAACAGCACCGCAGTGGAGAGAGTAGACAGCACCAAGTTCCTGGGAGTGCACGTCTCAAAGGACCTGTCCTGGAGCAGGAACACTGCAGCACTGGCAAAGAAGGCTCACCAGCGTCTCTACTTTCTCCGCAAGCTGAAAAGGGCTGGAGCTTCAACCCCCATCATGAGCACCTTCTACAGAGGTGCCATAGAAAGTGTCCTGACCAGCTGCATCACTGTGTGGTTTGGTGCATGTACTGCATCCTGCCGCAAGAGCCTCCAGCGCATTGTGAGAGCAGCTGAGAAGATAGTCGGCACCTCCTTCCCCTCACTGCAGGACTTACACAGCAAACGCCTCACTCGGAAAGCCCACCGCATGGCAGGTGATCCCACACACCCACTACACAGCCGCTTTAGACTGCTGCCATCAGGGAGGAGACTGAGGAGTCTCCAGGCTCGAACCAGCAGACTGAGAGACAGCTCTGTTCATCAGGCAGTCAGGATGCTAAACACTCTGCCTGCTCTGCCCCCCCTCCCATTTGAACTGCCTTAACACTAAAACTTTCTCACACATTACCACACAACACAAAGATTTTAACACTGGACTCTGTGTCATCAAACGGTTTATTCACTAAGCTCTCGGTCATGTGCTCATACAGTTTGCACTACTTCTCATACTTGCACTAATGTTTGTATTACATCACTGCCTATAATCATAATACTGTTTACATTCTCTGTTTACATTTATTAATACTGTTTACTTTTATTACTACTGCTTACATGTAACTACTACTGTTTACATTTACACTACTCTAATATCTACACCACTGCTGATACATATACAATGTGCTCTGAACGGTCTTATTTAGGGATGCCCAATGTGCCTTACTGCATATGCCACTTTTTGCCTCTATAACAACATCAACTACTACCTCATACATATACTGTGTACATTAACTCATACGCTGCTTTGCCACTTTGCAAATGTCAATGCTAGAAACCTTTAGTTTATTTTAGTTATACTTTTTATACTCTTTTTTTATACTAGTATGCAAAAACTCAGGACAGTATTATGTTCATTAAATGTTTAATGTTTTAGTTTTAGAGTTGGTGTAAATTTTCATACTCTTATTCCACTATGCAAAAAACTCAGGACAGTGTTAGTTTTACTATTTTATGCTTATGTCAATTATTATATGTTTCAGTGTTTCAATGTTTAGATGTTTACTGTTGCACCGAGGGACTGAGAGAAACGCAATTTCGGTCCTGTGTATGTCCTGTACAGTACATATTGCAGATCTGACAATAAAGTTGACTTTGACTTTGACTTTGACTTTGTCAGAGCTTGGTCTGCATTGCCGGTAGTAAGTCAGGCTCGTTTCCGGTGAGAGTTGGACTCCGCCAAGGTTGCCCTTTGTCACCGATTCTGTTCATAACTTTTATGGACAGAATTTCTAGGCGCAGCCAAGGTGTTGAGAGGATCCGTTTTGGTGACCTTAGAATCGCTTCTCTGTTTTTTGCAGATGATGTGGTCCTACTGGCTTCATCAGTTCGTGATTTACAACTTTCACTGGAGCGGTTTGCAGCCGAGTGTGATGCGGCCGGGATGAGGATCAGTTCCTCCAAATCCGAGGCCATGGTCTTGAGCCGGAAAAGGGTAGCATGCCCTCTCCGGGTCGGGGAGGAGGTCCTGCCCCAAGTGGAGGAGTTTAAGTATCTCGGGATCTTGTTCACGAATGAGGGAAAACTGGAGCGTGAGATCGATAGGCGGATAGGTGCAGCGTCCGCAGTGAAGCGGGCGCTGTACCGGTCTGTCGTGGTGAAGAGAGAGCTGAGTCAAAAGGCAAAGCTCTCAATTTACCGATCGATCTACGTTCCCACCCTCATCTATGGTCATGAGCTTTGGGTTATGACCGAAAGAACAAGATCTCGGATACAAGCGGCTGAAATGAGTTTTCTCCGCAGGGTGGCTGGACTCTCCCTTAGAGATAGGGTGAGAAGCTCAGTCATCCGGGAGGGACTCGGAGTAGAGCCGCTGCTTCTCCACATCGAGAGGAGCCAGTTGAGGTGGCTCGGGCATCTGGTTAGGATGCCTCCTGGACGCCTCCCTGGTGAGGTGTTCCGGGCATGTCCCACCGGGAGGAGACCCAGAGGAAGACCCAGGACACGCTGGAGGGACTATGTTTCTCGGCTGGCCTGGGAACGCCTTGGGATTCCCCCGGAGGAGCTGCTCCAAGTGGCTGGGGAGAGGGAAGTCTGGGCCTCCCTACTTAGGCTGCTACCTCCGCAACCCGACCCCGGATAAGCGGAAGAAGATGGATGGATATAAAAACCGGTCGATTTCTGTATCCCCCTACTAAAAATGGACTGTTCCATCTTGACATCTTCCGGGTCAGAGGTGAACTCGGGTGCTAACGTTTATGGCTAGCTGTTTGCACTCGGTCTCTTCATAAATCCGCAGAGAACCCCGTTGTTTCAAGCCAAATTAACGTGGCCGGAGGATTGTATTGTGTGTTTTGTGTCCACCACTCAACTGTGAGTCGTTTGTTTTATTTATTTGGGTTCCTTTTATGTAGAAATGCGGTTGCGACAGCCCGTGTATTTGAGATTTAAAAGTGGTCTTAGAGATTAAAAGATCATTCTCATTTTGTTAATTTCGTGGCCGAATAGAATATATGTACGTAAAGTATTAAATAAATCCTTTGATTTTTGTAATTTCATCCTTTTAGGATCATTTTAGTTACTTTTCATTAAATCTGTTGACTGCCTATAGAATTTTGGAATTGGTTTAATTTATTTTTCGGTTGCGCAACAAAAAAGAAATTACTATTTGTTTTTTGAAACAATATTGAAGTAAATTAAGCTTAATTGACTCTTATATGAATTAAACTTGGATACAACTTGGAAGTGCACTTTAAAACTTGATCTCTAACTTTAATTTTACCTGTACTGTTGATGTGGTCTTTGAATTGAAGTTATAATAATAATAATGTAATAAACTTTATTTGTATAGCACCTTCCTGCAATGCCTTGCATTGACCAAGGTGCTTAAAGATCCACTGACGTGATTTTTCTACTATTCATCAAATTGCTCAAAATATATATATTTTATCATTTAAATATGTTAGTTTTTGCAAACAAAATGATAAATCACTTTAATTTTGCTTTAAAAGTGATTTTGAACTTCAAGCCGTGTTTAATCATGGGAAATCCGTTTACACCTGAACGCACCATCTGTGACGTAATGTCCAGAGTGAGAGGCAGAGGGCTCCAGTCTCTTCAATAGCGGACATTTTAAAACTTGACTAATTTATCAATCTAGGTGAAGATTTGAGCTATTTGTCTTCATTTTGGGAAGCAGAAAATAGTTTGGGTGATGGAACAAGAAACAACAGGATCTAATTTAGGTCTGATGCTGTATCAGACTGACCTTCATGTGGAGCTGCGCACACCGTGACAAGCTCAGAGCTCTGCCTCAACTCTGGACATTACATCACAGATGGTGCGTTCGGGTGTAAACGGATTTCCCACGATTAAACACAGCTTGAAGTTCAAAATCACTTTTAAAGCAAAATTAAAGTGATTTATCATTTTGTTTGCAAAAACTAACATATTTAAATGATAAAATATATATATTTTGAGCAATTTGATGAATAGTAGAAAAATCACGTCAGTGGATCTTTAACAGATATAGGATAATCTAAAAAAATAAATACAAAGTATGTGCATGTGTAATGAAGAATATAATTTGTACGTGCAGCTGTTAATACATGTAAAGTTTTTTTTTTAATGTTTGTTGCTCTTTTTGCCAACTGTGATGTTTCTTCTGTCCAGGACTGTAAATATCCAGGTGGGTCAGGAGGAGTTAATGGGAAGCTGCTGCTGTGACGTAAGAGGTAGGATAAAGGTGTATAACAGTTCATGCACCGCTAGTTGGCAGTCTAGTGCAAATATTGCATAACTTGTTGGCTAGCAATTGTTGAATTTAATTAGCGGTTTAGAATTTAGCTTCCCCTAATTTTCACAAGACATTAGTGCTTTTGAAATTGCGGACCTAAATAAATTAATTAGTGCTTTAGAAATAGCGGAACTAATTTTTGGATTAGCGCTACCCAGCACTGCCTGTTTGATTAAAAAGTTGGATTAGTAAGGCATGATATCTCAACAAAAAGGTATAGTAACACTTTCAAAAATCCAACATGTAATTTAGTTTGTTGCTGCATCCTTCTAGTGTTGTTTTTAAATAGGAAAATTTTATCTACAATAGTTCTGTTTTTTTATTTTAAGTTACTCACATCACGCTGTATCAATATTAATTTTTTGTAAAAGCCTTGCTAAATCCTGGAATACTATATGTGCAACATAAAGCAGAAAGTAGGTTTCACTTTAAAGGAGCACCTTATTGATAATGCTCATTATATTAGGGAGATCATAAGCAATCTGAGATTACTCAAATGTCAGTATGCTCCTAAATATTTCTAAGTGCCTTCCTAATGCACTGAGTAGCATTTCCAAGTGTGTTAATGTGGACTTTAAATCTCACTGGCATACAATATTCAGCAGGTATTATATACAAAGGCAGGCACTGTACACAAAAAAGTCAGCTTTTTATGCTACTAACAGCACATTTTTCAACACTCAAGCTAGCAGGCTGTCTTTTAGACTTACATTTTATACAAACAAAAAGGTTACAGTATTTTGTAGTGATGAAACACATTAGCATTCATGACATCATTCAGTGAATCATAATCCAAGTAGAGTTCAGGAAAAATACTTTTCTGTGTAACATTATTATTAAGACAGCTGTAACCAACAAATTTACTTAGTTGTGTGGATTTTTTTTTATTATAATGGTGTTTTAAATTAAAATCCAACAAATTGAAGCATTTTTGCATGTCTGTGGTTTACAGAACATATTCTAAGTACGGTATTGTTTTGTGTATTCTCTTTTCAGTTCTCATTTGACAACCAGGAATCTGTCAAAGTCCTTGTAACAACTTTTCAAAATGAAAAAGAGACTTCTAAAAAAATTCTTCATGTTTCAAGTACCAATAATCTCATTGAACAAATTCTTGCCCAGCAATCTGGCTGTTTGATGGACAGGATCTTAAAGTATAATTCTGACTTTTTGGAATATATTGATGTTGACACCAGTGTGGAAATTAGGGACTTTGACAGATTCCATATGTTCCTGTCAACTGGAGGGCCCCTAGTGGAAGCTTCTCTTTTGGAGACAAATCAAAACTACGTACTGTTTGAATTGGACACATTAATCTTTTTTTTTAATTTATTGGCCCTCATTCACGAAAATGTTCGTATTTTTATCCTAAATTTCTCCTACTTTTGTTCGTACGAAGCGTTCGTACGAACATGCCACGTCAGATTCAACAAAGTCTTCTATCCTGAGGAAACGTGTGTAAATGGCTGCGTAAATTTAATGAATCCCACCTGTCCTAAACAGCTGCGCGTGCACGCGTAGAGGTCATTTACATAATTCCCACCCCTCAAAACACCATATAAGGCCACGCTTCCTGCCTTCTGACAGCAGGAAGTGTCCATTCATTCAAACTCAAGAAGTAAAAGGAGGAACTTCACGCGTTCGGAGATCTGCTCTCATCGTCGCGCTGTGGCGCACCCCCACCCCCCCCCCGCAGGTGTCGGATGGTCAAATATTTTTAATGTTAGTGTAAACAACTGTGTAGTTTCACTTATTCAGAAGAGCCGTGGCGCACCGCTGCCCCCCACCCCCCGCAAGTGTCGGATGGTCAAATATCTCTAATTTTAGTGTACTGTGTTACATTATAGTTTCACTTATTCAGAAGAGCGCACCGCTACCCCACCCCCCCACCCCCCGCAAGTGTCGGATGTGTTTTTGAACAGAAGCATTTTAAGATGTCTCGAAACTACAGTTAACTTCATATTAATATTGTAGTGCATATGTTTTGTGTCCCGTGGGTCGTACAGTATCAGAAATCAAGAATAAATGGTTTGATCTGAAAATGGCTTCAAACAAACGTCTCGCCGCAGCACGGACAGGAGGTGGTCAGTCTGCGAGATGGATGGACAATACTGTAAATGCCATGCTGCGCAGACGCGTGCCAACATGTTTTGCAGCACAAATGTGTCATGCGCGCACCTCCTGGTCATCGCGCAACCACATTCTGCAGGTTATATTTCGAATCAGATAATAATCTATTGCTCCGATGGTGTTTGCACAGCAGTCCAGCAATAGCATGAAAATCAGTCTTAATTCGTACTTGTTCTGCGGCGGTGTATGGGAATTTTATGTACCTGGGTGTTAATATGAGGAGCGGCTTTGATGACCAAGGGGAGCGCACGACTCACTGAAGCCTGCGCGACACACCAAACAAATTAAACTTAAAATTATAATTCTAATTCAAACAGAATAACCTATTGTCAAGAATAATTATGGTGCGTGATTTTTTTAAACCCAAAATATTTTCTAAATAACGAAATATGAAGTTATTCGTGGAGAAGATCCGTCTGGATGACAGCAGACTGACGCTCCTAAATTATACGACAGGTCCGGACCACTCGTAAATTTTGTTCGTATCTGAAAAAAATCGTAGGATACGAAAACATTGTTGAATGCCGCAAATGATCCTAAATCACTCGTACGCATAGTTTAAGAACAAATTTGTGCGTACGAACGGTTCGTGAATGAGGGCCATTGTTCTCATGTTGATTTAAAATACAGAGTGAATCAGTTTTATCATCATTTATTCTTAATTTTACTGGTTGGAAAGTTTATTAATGTAATCACAAACTTAATTAACTTTTTCTTTATTGCTCTTAGATTCTTTAAGATTGTTGTGATGACATTGAACATACTGCAGCAATAAAAATTATTTATCCTCCACAGCCCCTTACTAATAGGGTAGAGGACAGCCGGTCCTTACAATCACTACTCATAAAGAAAGTGCCACAGATCCTTGGGGAGTATGAGACCAAAGGATTCCTGTCATTTCAATCAAGAAAGCTTCTTGTGAAGACGTGCATAGGAGACCTAGTTCAGAGATGTGGTTTGTAAGTATTGTTCTTTGTTGACACAATTTGCAATTATTTTTTCACTTCAAAAGTCTCTTTGTGAAATGATGCAGCAAAATGTGATATTATGTGTTTGTATGAGTAGATTGAGTAATGACTGAGAATGAGTGGTGGTGTTTTTCTTTTTTCCCCCAGTTATCCTCTAAATGGAGACAAGTTGGCTTTAGCGAAGAGCATCATTGCCACCTTCCCATCTCTGAGTATCAAGGTGGATGGACAAGGGGAGGGATTTGTAAGTAAACAAGTTAAACAACATATCAGTTTTCTATTGGGGCTAGCCTGTATAAATAAAGGTTGAATGAATGAATGAATGAATAACAGATTCACTTGTATTTCCTTAAGTATATTTCTTCAGAATTTCTGAAAAGTTTTTAGCTGATTGAAAAAATGTGTTTTCTTTATCAGGAGCATTTCTATGATCCAGTATCTCACAGTGGGTTCCTAGAGACCAAACTGCGTAACCTTCGACAAAATCTGCAACAAGATGAAAGACGCTACAGGAAACGAAAAGTGACCAGCGACCGGGGGGAAGCACAGACATCCAGTGCAACTGAGACTGAAAATGACAACACCTCAAATGAGTGGGTCACCTTGATCAAAAGGTTGCGACCTTCAGAAAACCTTTCAGCAATCAAGTCTGGCATGGAGAAAACATTCTCCCAGCGCAGAGCATGGATTATGAGGGAATCACCCACACTTGCAGAAATACTGCGTGAATATCCACAATTTCTGGACATGCCAAGTCTGGTAGGTTTGCTTCTTTCCCTCCCTGTAACTTTGAACAAACAAAGTTCTACTTGTAGTTTTCCAAAACCTTTTTTTTTTCTTTGTTCTAGCTGGACTCAGAGTTTGGAAGGCTCACAGGTGAAAAGGCAGAGCTATTCCTTCGTAGATGGGAGGTCAACATCATGCCAAAACTCAAAGCTGTGGCTGCCATGGAACCTAGACTGTGCACTCTTTTGAAAGAGATTGAAGACATGACCGAAGGTACTTATGGAAAACCAGGAATTTGGGAACTTTCTAAATGATATATTTTAAAATATAAAACTGTTAAATTCAGGTTGTAATATTAAAATAAGAAAACCGTTTACAAAAATAGTTTTGTTGAAAAATAAAGAAAAATGGCTGTTCCTTGCGAAACAGCCGTGAGAATGCAAATCTGCTGAATGAACACACAAGAAGTTGCTGGAGGGAGAAACAGATCTTAAGGGAGCTGAAAAGAGAAAGAGCTGAACAAAGGTGAAGAAAGAGCAGAAGACAGACAGACCAAAAGACAGCTGAAGACAGAAAGAGTAGAAGACAGACAGACCAAAAGACAGCTGAAAACAGAAAGAGCAGAAGACAGACAGACCAGAAGACAGCTGAAGACAGAAAGAGCAGGACAGCAAGAGCAGAAGACGGCAGAAGACAGAAAGAACAGAAAACAGCTGAAGACAAAGAGTAGAAGACAGAAAGAGCAGATGACAGACATATCTAAATAGAGCAGAAGAAAGAAACACTGGGAAGACGTTGGAGGGTGCCAAGTTTTTTATTTATTATTTTATTATTATTTTTTATGAATAATGCCTGCCAGGAGGGTAAATTCCTTATTTTATAAAATTGTGGACGATGTGAATTTACATTTGTGACCTGTAGAAAGAAGTACACATTTTTAGAGTTTTGATTTTTGTGTTACTTTCAGATGAGGCTGGTTACACAATGCTTGTGGTGTTAACCCACCTACTGCCCCTTGTTGGTGCAAGTCATTGTAGCATCAAGACCACAATAACTTTCCTTCTAGATTTTGTGCCGGTAGGTGTTTACCTTGGTAAAATTGCTGTTTAAAGATAAAATATTTCAGTGCCTGATCATTTCACTAACAAATTTGTTTTGTTTTTATTTCTGGCCTTTTGTCTTTAAGCCTGGAACAAGAATTGCATCACTTTGCAATGATTCCTCTGCTTCACAAACAAATCATCAGCCCCAGCCGATCTGCATTGGTGACCTGCGGTCATTGAAGCAGTATGTCATCGTTGCTAAGAATGACAAAGTCACCATCCCTCTAGACGATGGTCTCACGTGTGCTGTGGACAAGCTTTTCAAACTCTAGTGGGTGTGTAACTTGTCTTATCCACCACAACTCTGCCCTGTCTTTACATTCTTTGAGTACATCTACGATCTACCGTTCTCCACACAAAGAAAGGCAAAAGTGCTGGAACTGATTGCACAACTTAAAGCTTGCAAGTAAAATGTACAGTTGTCCAAAATGTAGAGGGACTGCATTGAAAGAGGTGAAAAACCTCATATGGCACCTTCGTAAAATACATTGCTTATCAGATGGACAGAATATAAAAATGATATGTGGTCAAGAAAGTTGTCCAAGGACATATTATAACTTGAATTCATTTTCTAAGCACCTACATAGGCACATTTTGAGACGGGTACAAAATATATTGAATTAAGAATTTAAGTATTAATGTTTTTCTGACTAAATGTTTATCAATTTTTATGTTAAGAGTTAATGCTTAATCTAACACTAAACATTTTAGTTTAGTGTCAAGATATTTCATTAAACTGTTTCTTGAAGTGGGGGGTTTGTGCAGTTTTACTTCAAAGGCCCGGAATTTCTTGGAGGATAGACCCGTCCTTCTTTGAAAAGCCATAAGGTCTTTTGATGAATGAATGCATATCACCCATCCCACTTCAAGCCTGGTAGTTCTTCTGAAAGGGAGTTAGGCAAACAATGTGTTTCCATCAGTGGTGGGCAACGCTAATCAAAAAATTAGTTCCACAATTTCTAAAATGCTTATTAATTTTTTTAGGTCCACAATTTCAAAAGCACAAATGTCTTATGAAAATTAGGGGAAGCTAATCTAATCCGCTATTTATATTCGACAATTGGTAGCCGGCAGCGTTATGCAATATTTGCACTACATTGCCAACTGAAAAGTAACTAAAATGATCCTAAAAGGATGAAATTACAAAAATCAAAGGATTTATTTAATACTTTACGTACATATATTCTATTCGGCCACGAAATTAACAAAAAAGAGAATGATCTTTTAATCCCTAAGACCACTTTTAAATCTCAAATACACGGGTGTGTCGCCACCGCATTTATACATAAAAGTAACCCAAATACATAAAACTAACGACTCACCGTCGAGTGGTTGACACAAAACACACAATAAAATCCTCCGGCCGCGTTAATTTGGCTTGAAACAGCGGGGTTCTCTGCGGATTTATCCATTAGTAACCCAGCACAACCAGCTGGACACAGAGTTAGCGTCCAGTTCACCTCTGACCCGGAAGATGTCAAGATTCTATAGGCAGTCAACAGATTTAATGAAAAGTAACTAAAATACATAAAACTAACGACTCACCGTCGAGTGGTCGACACAAAACACACAATAAAATCCTCCGGCCGCGTTAATTTGGCTTGAAACAGCGGGGTTCTCTGCGGATTTATCCAAGTACCCAGCACAACCAGCTAGCCATAAACGTTAGCACCGAGTTCACCTCTGACCCGGAAGATGTCAAGATGGAATAGTCCATTTTTTAGTAGGGGGATACAGAAATCGACCGGTTTTTGTATTGCGTATTTAATGATCGTTTTCATCGTAACTATAATTATTTTTATGTTAAATGTACATTAACAAGCAGGATCAATGTTAGGGATGTAGGTGACTGGCCGGGGCGCGGCGGGGCCGGTGCCCCTGCTGATTGGGATCCCCAGGCAACGGCATCATTTGCCTACATGGTAGATCCGAGTCTGTTCTCCGCTCTGCTCCCTCCCCCTCCAACCCTCCCTCCTCTCTGCTCTTTACGGTGGGGAAAAAGGTAAAACAAGCAGCTACGGAGCCAGCATAAGAGCTTGTAAATAAGTTTATTGGTTTTTACTGATAGATAATTAGTTATTAGCGGTACTGCATTTTAAATAAAAATAGCACAAATCCGCTTATGAATTATAAAAGTTAGTCAAACCACAAAAACGATGACAAAAAAGTTTAGGTCCATTGTAAGCGGATTAGCGCTTTAGCGCTCTCTAACGTTCATTTGCCCACCATTGGTTTCCATGTATCTCATAGCAAAGTATGTAAGATGTTGATGAGTTGCAGTTTTCAGTTAAGGGCAAACTGACACGTGCCTGACACCGCTTTGTACTTCAAAACCTAGTGTTGTTCAAGATGAGTGAAGTCATGTACTCCACAAAGGTATAAATTAAGAAGCGCTCGGATAAACAATTCGAGGGTCTGCTACGAGTCCTGATCAGACGTTGAAGCTGCATGATGTATATTCCATGCCAAAACTGTGAGACCCTTCCAATTTGTGTCAAGGTGAGGTATAATGAGTTACATCAGTGTCTTGTGTGCGTTAGTACTGTTCTTTGTGGCGGGGTTTAATAAATGACACATTGATCCTAGCAGATAACAGTTTGTTGAAGTTAGTACTGTGGCAAGATTAAATAGACATGTTTATCTTAACAGGAACACTGTTTTGACTTGTATATCTGAAGAGATGTAAAACTGTTTGTGTGTCTGAACGTGTATGTTTTACTTTTTTCTGTCACAAGACTTCTTTAATAAATATTCATTATTTTTAATTAAGTCT
This sequence comes from Garcialebias charrua, assembly GCA_038048925.1. Classification (NCBI taxonomy): domain Eukaryota; kingdom Metazoa; phylum Chordata; class Actinopteri; order Cyprinodontiformes; family Rivulidae; genus Garcialebias; species Garcialebias charrua. The sequence continues at coordinate 49,999 of JBBPBX010004081.1, forward strand.
GTTTGTTTTCTTCCAAACCAGTGAGTGTGCCTACCTTTCACGAATCAAAAAAGATGATAAAACATTAACCATTTGGGTTGATCTGGAATGTCATTAAACATTTATGGCGACGAGGATGGGATATCTTATCTTTATTTGTAAAGTACATTCCTACAATGCCTTGCATTGTCTAAGGTGCTTAACACTAGCAATCCTAGGAAGAAAAAAAAACACAATAACTGCCATGAGTTTGTCAAAATGACCATTGAAATATTCACATTCCATTTAGGTGTTTGTCCCCCTTAGGGCTAGAAATCTTGTAATCCCAGGATTACTTACCAGAGTTTGTTAGATGACTCATCCCTACAGATAATGATCAGGCCTCCCGATGCCTAAAGAATTTTCTTCTGCATGTAAAGCCTTGGGGGTGGGGGGGTATGTCCATTGTTTGAGAACATATTCTGTGGAGCCTCTCAAACTCACTTCATTCACATCAGTTGAAGAAGCAGGATAAGAAGAGCAGCAGAGCAGGATCACAAAAGCAGCAGAAATAATGCCCAAGTTTTATAATGCAGAGCAAACTTTACAGTTTGTTTTGGATCAAGTGAACCCGTGCGATTCAGATGGTGAAGAGATAATCTGTCACTTGAGTTCTGATGATGAAATGTCTTCTGATAAGATTTTTTTAAATTTTCTACAGTAATTTTTGGCTGTTGTATTTTATGGAAGAGGCACACTGTAAAAACTACCATCTTGATAAGTTACAATTGTTCAAGAATATTATTCTTGCTTAATTTGAGCAATTTTGACTTGTTTTTTGACTTAAAACAGGACAAAGTGTCTTGATATGTTGTTTTTTAACATGTTTTTATGAATTTTATCATGAAAATGTATTATGCAGCTGAGGGGTTTGTGTAAATTTCTGAAAAAATATCTTTACCTATTGGCATTTTTTATACAACAGGGGTCAACCTGTGGCTCTGAAGCCACATTTGTGGTACTTACAAGCTTTGATCAAAAATAAATTTACACTGAATTTTATTTGTTCCTATAACAAAAATGGCTAGTTTTCGCAGTTTTTCCTGTCATTTCCTTTGCAAATGTGTGAATACTATAACAAATAGAAGGAGTAAAACATATTTTAACTTTATTTATTAGAAGTAGGATATTTCATTTTTCCACAATCAAAACAATTTACCTAGACCTGCATATTTCATTGTTATTTTATATTTATTTTTTGGTGGAAAGAACACATTGTTTTTTCCTTCTTTTACAATATGTTTCAGAATTAGAATTCAAATACTACATTTGTGTCAATTTCCCATTATTGTGACCTTTCACTAATCAAATCTCAAACACGTTGTCTTACAGATGAAGACACTGAAACACCTCCTGATGCAGTTGTTTACAATTCAACACCTGACACTTCACCACCTCTAAATGTCGATGAGGAAACTTCACCTCCTCCACAAAAGCGAGGTCGGATGGAGAGACACGAGTGGATTACAGAGACCGCAAAAGACGGCACAGTAGTTGCTACATAGTTCGTAGGTTACATTTCATGCTTATTTTCTTTTGTCTTTTAAAAAAACTGCTGTAAGTTCAAATAAAGTATGTCAGCTTCACATTATTTCAGTGTTATTCTTTGTAATAATCTTTGTCGCCACCTAGGTCGATGAGGAGGCAGAGGTAGGCGCCTTCAGATAAAGGTGACCAATAAAGGTAGTCCTCGACTTACGGCGTTGCGGCTATACGAATGGGTGTAGAAATGGAACTCGTTCGTAAGTCGGGGATCACCTGTACAATCCCGCCTTCAGATAAAAGTGACCAATACAATCCCCCCAATATATATATATATATATATATATATATATATGTATGTATATATATATATGTATGTATATATATATATGTATGTATATATATATGTATGTATATATATATGTATATATATATATATAT
>JBBPBX010004081.1:57105-78711 GCA_038048925.1 Garcialebias charrua
TATATCTATATATATACATGTATATATATCTATATATATATATATACATGTATATATATATATATATATTGTCTTCCTCTGTGGACAGTAAGCTAGCCGCGTGAACCGCAACAGATTCTTACTGAAGCCTACCTTCCAAGAGGGTCTCTCGAACTAGTCCCTGAGTATGGGTATTACCTGTGACTGCGGGGAACAGCTCCGACTTAAGGCTTATTGATGAGAGAATTCAACTGGACGGTTAACCGCCTTCATCTAATAGTCTCTGCCCTGTTCTCACTTTACTCGTCTTTCCACCTTAGCTGCCGGGGACTGGAGAGGTTGGAGTAAAGAACTATTATTAAACGGCGGCTTCTCTCCGGTGAGCTTTGTAATTGTTAAAGGTCCAGTAAATTTTAGGATCCAGTAGATTGGACCCTAGGGCGATGTTTTATTTTACTCGTTGTGCTAATGTTTAACCTTTTAAAACCTCCTATTTATGATGTTATTCATTTGAACCAAGCTTTTCAGGAATCCAGAACAAAATTCATTTAACTGAGACGAGAGTTTTACGTTTTGCTCTGCTCTTTAATTTGAGTAAATTTGCATAGGAACAGCGTTATAACATAGCGATACAAAATATCAACTTGAGTACATGAAAGTAATTAGATATAAAGAACAATAAACTAGATGGACTCTTGATCTTGATGAGGGATAATCTTCTTAGGAGGGGGATCCTTGGATAGTTGTCCCCCCTCAGGTCCCTTTGGGGTGGACAAGTGGCTTTATCTCTTCTTCGTCTTCTTGGTCTTCTTTGTCTTCTTGGTCTTCTTTGTCTTCTTTTTGGATCTACCCAACCCTCGCTATCCTCGATCTAAATCCTCATCCAGTAATAGTATTTGTCCTTAAACTCAAGCAAATACCTACAGCTTCGAGCGAGTAAATAAGAGAAGCTAATTGGCTTTTTATCGGCTATTTTATCTGCTGTTAATCTAATTTTAATTAAGTTCTCGGATAAAGCAGGATTTGAGAAGCGTCTCATTGCATAACTTCTGCTCAGGAACCCTTGGGTTCCCTAAGTAAATGCTAGAGTAATCTCCTCACCTTTGTAGGTAAGGCTCGCTTCTGCGTATGTATGTATATATATATATATATATATATATATATATATATATATATATATATATATATATATATATATAGGCTCAATAAGATTTACCTGACTAAATAAAGGTTGAATGAATGAATATATAAATATGCCCCAAGGCCTCCTCCACGCCAACAGAATGGAATGGCCTCATATACATACCAATGGCTTTAAAAATGCTAATTCAATTTGTCAGTTTGACAATCCCATGGGTTGCATAGGTAAACTTGTCTTTTTGACAAAAACTGGTAGTGCATGTGCTAACAGGATAGATGAAAGGATACACACTGGCTGTTTGGAAGAAGAAGAAAAAAGGAAAAGTGTGAAACTGTATTCTTGGAAGCTGTATTATTCCCTTGTTGTTTTAGAAAGCGGATGGATTTCCCGCTGATGAGAGCTGATAAGCGTTGGATCATCATTTAGGGGACGTCTTAAGCTGCTGACCGATTCTTTGAGCTGAAGTGTAACAGAAGATTTGGAACCAGGGTAAAAACCCTTGTTAGAGTTTTGTGGATCTGAAACATAAGTATTTTACCAGGGTTAAGAGAAAGAAAAATAACCCTTGATGTGATATCTGATTATTTATTTTTGACAGCTCAGTTGAAGTGAAGTAAAAAAAAGGAGCAAGCGCTTTTATTAGAGTTGTAGCGAAGCTTGTGTGTGTGTGTCTGTGCAACTGCGTGAGAAGAGAAGGTACAGCTTGATAGATAAGGAACAGAGAAGGAATTCTTGTAGTTCAAGAGTAAAAATTTAAGTGAAAAAGGGTGAAAGGAAAAAATTAATTGACTGAAAAAGAGAGAAAAAGAGTGTGTACGTGTTTGTTTTTCTTGTCAATAAGGTTAAAGCTGTCAGCAGTGACAGAAATATTTGGGCAGACAAGAATGATAAGTGTGTGTCTCATTTGTTAGTGAGCTAAAAAAAAGAAGAGGAGCAAAGCTTCTCTGTGTGTATGCCTGTGAAAAATATTTGCAGTCATGTGTCAAAGGTGCAACAACGCATGTGTGTATATGTGTGTGTGTGTGTGCCTCTGAATGAAGGTAGCAGCTCTGAGGAGGTGGAGTGTGTTTGGTTGCTGAATTTGTTAGCTGGAGTGTTAAAGAGACAGGATGAGTAAAAAGTGTGTGTGTTTGGAGAATGCGCGTGTGTACAGCAGCTTCCGTTCCCTCTGTTGTGAGTAAAAATGTAAAAAGACGAAGGTCAGCCTGTAATGGACGTGGTGAGACAGCAGCAGTCTGACTTAGATTTAAAAGTTGATAATGGAGGAACAAAGGGAGATGTTAAAAACTGAACGGAGGTCAGGAGACGGTCCTTGTTTGATGTTGTTTTTTGTGGGCGCACCGCGAGAGGGGATGTGACGTGGACGCGTAGGTTCGTGTGTGTGAAAGTGAGAGTTATGCATGGAATGTTGAACTGAAAAGGTGGAAAATAGAGATGCAGAGAACGGAGTAGTGGAGGAAAGAATTAAAAAAATGGTCACTGTTGTGTTGGAGAAATTTATTGGAAGAATCAGACAGTGAATAAAAAAAGGAAGAGGGGTTTTAAGTTTTTTTTCCTTTCTCCTTCTCCAAGTTTAAAGAATGAACCTTTTATTTGAAAGAAGAATCAGACAGTGAATAAAAAAGGAAGAGGGGTTTTAATTTTTTTTTCCTTTCTCCTCCTCCAAGTTTAAAGAATGAACCTTTTATCTGAAAGATCACTAATTTCTGTCATTCTATCTCAGTCTTTTGCTTTTTTCCAAAGCTTGGTGTCTTGTCGTCTGTCTGTTGGGACAACAGAGGTGAGCCCTGAGGATGACCAACTCCTGAGAGAGGCGCCTGAAGGGTCGTGGCTTGTTGTCTGCTGGGTCGCTTCATCGTTGCTACAGAGCTGCTGGGTGTCCAGCGCACTTGAGGATGGGTGTTTGTGCTCATCTGTGATATGGTGCTGATGACCACACCTCTGAAAAACAAGACATGTCCTAAAAGGAAGACAGTTGGGGCTCTTTGCCATGAGATGAACCACGTTAAGAAGACATGACAGCTTTGAGTGTTCTGTGGGTCGGTCCTGCTGGTGACGTGTGTACGGCGCGTGTGACATTTCAGTGCGTCGACCTTATTGCAACCTTAAGGTCTGCCTAGAAGATGTAAAAAAAAGAGACGGCCAGAAAAAGTGCTTACCAATCTTTCACGTGCTTCAAATGAGACTGTTACAAAGAAAATAATGGAATGCTCATAACACGAACGTCATCTGTACTGCAGATGGAAATACTACAAGAAAGAAAAAATAAAAACCCAAAACATCCGAACCCAACTATTTAGCATCAGACCTACTACTTCTACCATAAGACACACCACCCTATCTGACACATTCTTCACCACCACTTCATCCTATGCCAACTCCTCCTTCAACACAACCTCTACTCTATTTCTCCTTTCATCCATACCATGGTAAGAGAGTTCAAACCTTGCTCCAATACCGCAAGCCTTGCTGCCCTTCCACTCGGCCTTCAGGACAAAGAAAACATCTACCTTCCTTCTTTGCATCATGTCAGCCAACCCTCTACCTATGCCTGTCAAAAAGGTGAGGAAAAAGAAAAGAAAAAGACAAACAACCATCCAAAAAGGAACGTAACAGGTGCCCATACCGAACATGATGGAGAAAATAGAACCAAACTGTACTGCTCTAACGCGAGTACATGAAGGATAAAACAAAAATGTGTATGGTAATCCAACAATCCATGAGAAGTGTGGCTGTGCAGGTGACGTGTCAGTGAGATCTGTACATGTATGTATGAGTAATGAGCATGCGTGAGGTTCTACCATAGCAAAAATAGTACTGATCATGAAAAACTGAAGTTATTGAATCACCACCTAAAGATCACATGGTCAACTGACACATCAGCCAGGCTGCTATGTTTGGTAGTGATGTTTCCCAGCTTGACTATCACTTGTCATGACGTTCTCCAGCCCACATCCTGGAGATGTCAAGAGGTCAGCAGTGGGTGCAGACCACAGTTCATAGACTTGAGTTGAAACTGGTGCAAAAATGTAAAACTCCATGTAACAGTTCAGGTATGAGTCATGACAGCTTGCGGCTTTAGCTGAACATGATGCATTTCGGCAGTCCAGTGCATTTCAGTCCAGTGCAGGCGTTGTCAGCTTGCAGCACAGCTGAACACAACGCAATTCGGCAGTTCAATGCAGTCCAGTGCAGGTGCCAACAGGAGTTGTCAGCAAAACCTAGCTTCAATGACAGCACAACATGTGATCTATCCAAGGAAGGTATCCAAAACCAAAGAGTCATGATGTAACAAATCCATGCCATGGTTGAGGGAACCTAAGCACGTGTGTACTGTGCAATGCGAATGTTGTAGGGTGAGGAACAAAACTGTAAACTGAGAGTTGCATATCTGTGTATATGTGAAATCCACCACCAAGTAGAAATAATTAACTGCTAACCAAATGTCGTCATGGAACACCTGCAGCATTCACTGATTAGATGCCAAGCTGAAACCTCAGAAAACTCCTAAATAAGGTCATCTCCTGCAGTATAAGTCATGAACACACTAGCACATCTGCCAGCAATGAGAAGACTCCCTTCTGGACTCTGTCAGGCAGGTCAGAAGGCCAAACACGTCCTGCAGAACAAACAAACGGCAGTCCTCCAAGAAGAAAAGAAATACACATATAAAAAACAAACAAATAAAATAAAACAAACCACCAAAGTACTCCAAACCACTATTACACAGGCCTTGTTCATATGTCATTAAACATGACCTGCACTCCACCAGGCTGAATTGATGAGAACTGGAAACGTAACAATTAATGGCGTGAAATTAACCCTGCATATACTCCTTTAGGCAATGCAAAAAGCTACCTGCAACAGGTAAGATAGCATTTGCCAACACGTTCATATGAACCTCACCTATAAAAATCTGAAATGTGCCTTCAAACCTGAAAATAACCAACAAAAACAAAAATACAGGTGGTCCCCGACTTACGAGCGAGTTCCGTACTTATGAGTTGCTCGTAAACCGAAAATTCGTACCTCGGAACGGCCCGCAGTGGCTATCTCGTAAAACCGGAACTTTGCTCGCAAATAGAAAAAAGACGCTAGCGCTGCGGCGCACACCCGTTTATCAACATGAGACTGAACAAGCGTACATACTGATCCTTAAACATGCACAACACTTTATTTACAAGCAGTTAGCTAGCACATTACACCACACATTCATCTATAAACACATACCTGTACAGTTTTTTCTGTACAACAGTGCTTTTCTCCGCCTTTTGTTTTCACACGACAGACACGTCGTCTCTCGCCCCCCCCTCCGCGCGCTCTATGTGCAGTCAAAGTGCAGTGCAACTGTCTAGTCCAGACAGAAAGGACTGTTAGTATCCTAACTTCATACAGAAAAAGTTTTAATAACTTACCGAAAGCCGTCTGCTTGCGCCGCCTTCAGCTGCATCTGTTAGCATTAGCCCCCCCGAATCCGCAGCTCCGGGCAGTCCGGTTTATCTGCATCTCCAAAAATGCTGTCGGCTTTGTTATTCCAAGTTAGCTCGTTGTCCCCCGATGTCTTCGGCTTCCAGTCCGACATCGAGGCGAGCTCCAGGGACCTCTGATCGCACAAAGCCGGCTGTCGAAGCAACAGCTCTGGTGGGGTCCGGTTTAGCATGTTAGCTTAGCTCATACCATGAGCTGCTGGTCTCGCGCGGCGCTGTGGGAGCGCTCGGCGGAGCGATCGCGGCTGCTGCTCCAGTCCTGAGACATTCACAGAGTTCAGGGAGTGTTTCCAGTTAATTTATCCGTATGAGGCATGCTCTTATGGGAGAAACAGTCCTCCAAAAGCTGACTGCCGAGTGCCGACCGAGACTGGAACTAATGAATGTAAAATGGCGGCTCCGCCATTTTACATTCATTAGTTCCAGTCTCGGCAGTACCGAAATACCAGTTCATTCATTAGTTCCAGTCTCGGCAGTACCGGAAATACCGCCTCCGCCGCGGAGGCGGTATTTCCGGTTCCTGGTTCCCGCAGGAAGTTGTTCAAAAAAGCACGAAATTATTTAAAAAAAATGATAATAATGATACTTTACGTATTTATAAAGCCATTTAAAACATTCACAGCTGCAACAAAGTGCTGTACACATGAAATTAAGAACATTTAAACCCAAAAAAAAAAAAAAAAATTATTTTTTTTTCATATTTTTATTAATTATGATAATCTCGTAAAGTCGAACGCTCGTAGGTCAGGGCGCTCGTAAGTCGGGGACCACCTGTATAGGCACAAAACCCCTTGCGTAACTTCACAAACAAAGTGTAGGACGTCTCCTGAGAGTCTAAGTAATCTATAGTGCCTAAATTCACAAAAGTCCGGAATGTCCGTCCACAGTCGCAACAAGTCACCACACAGAAGTGTTGTGTAACTGCAGAGGTCAGCGTGTGTCCTGCAGCAAAAGATGAAAAACTGTCCCTTGTCCAGTTATGTGCGCCCCTTATGTTCTCTATTCATTCATAAAATAGCACCAACAGTCATAGCAACAAAAATAAAAAGAAACTGTCTAATAGCCAAACTGTTAACTGTCAATTAACTAACAACTGCACTCCGGAGTCTTTTTAACAGCAGCACTGAACAAAACTAACGGAACAAACAGCAGCCCTGAGCCGGTCCCTGGACCAGAACTTTCAGAGGCCATCTGTGGCAGGGGAGGAGGGAGGGGGAAGGGAGGAGGGGAGGAGATGTCTCCATCCTGGTACTGACTGGGAGGAGGGGAGCCTTATCTGTAGGAACCGCAGTAAATCAGTGGGGGAGGCTGGCCGTGTGACAGCTGCATGTGCAGGTTCCAGCCAGCCCTCTGCATCCACCAACCCACAAAACAATATATGAAAATAAAAAATCTGACCCTGTTGCCTTTGTTTGCGTGTATACAGCACTTTCCGGAGTACAGGTCACAAGTGTCTAAGAGAAAGGAAAAAAAAAAGAAAAAAGAAATAAATAAACAAAAGAAAGTAAAAAAATAATAATTGAAAATAAAAATAAAAAGTTTGCGACCTATACACCGGAAAATACGGTAATTAACTTCAACTGGGAAGGGGAGGAAAAATGTGACTCTAACAGTGATCACAGGTCCCGGTTGTGAACTTAATCACATGCACGGCAACCTGTGAACCCGGAGCGGCAACCCACTCTTTTACGGCAAAACCGTGTGCCGGATGAAAGCCTTTGTTAACTCTACGGCGAACAAAGTCCCGGAGTACACGACCGGCCTCGGCCCCACAGCCTCCCGGAGTCCAAAAGAAAAAGAAAGTGTCTCCCAGCCGACAGGCCGGAGCTCATAGAGGGGGAAAAGCAAACTTAGGCACTCATATACTATCCCTGTGTGTGTGTGTGGACTTCTATGTGCTTTTCACTTTACTTACATGTACGAAACCCGCAAAAAAAATGCACATTCAAATGAAATACCATGGTCTTGGCTCAATGGCCTGGCGGTCGGAGAGGTGTTTCCACTACCTCGCTCCTTGGGTGGACCTTGGCGAACTGGGGGGGGGTACGCAGGGTCAGCGGGGGAGCTGACTCGCTGTGGGAGCATTGTTCCTGCAGATATTTTCTCCCCATCCCTCACCACGCACCTCCGCCCTCTTCATCTTAAATTAATACATGTAGGGAATTTGAGTCTCGGGTGTGCTGCAATGGTTCTACATCTCTGTTGTACAGAGCACCTGGGACTCAATTTTATATACACTTTAGACATTCATTCATAAACATCTTCATAAAAGTCACATATAGGGAAGGAGTGAGCACATGGTTATGGGTGGCGGGATGACATCACTCTCGCCCCCATTCCTGTGCTCACTCAACATTATGCATTTAGACAATAAGGGCCTGGGTTAGAGTTGGAGTGGAGGGGAAACTGGTATAATGCCAGCCTTTGCTCCTTCTCTTTCCCTTTTAATTACACTTTAGAACAACACTCACCAACAGTACATTTGGGGACGGGGGTGTGTGTGTCGGGGTCTTGATTTGTTAATTTCGATTTTATTTATTTATGTATTTATTTATATATATATATTATTTATTTATTTTTCTCTTACCCCCCCCCTGGTTGCCTGGCGGACATTCTGGGGATGGGCTGTCAGGGGTTGTGCTGGGGTGTGGGGGGGTTCGGGGCCTGCGGATTCGCCGTGGGCGGGGCTGGCAGTGCGCTCCCCCTGGGGCTGCTTGGACTCGAGTGTCCTGTCCTGTCGGCAGGGCGCGGGATGGGCCGGATCTTGGATATCTGCTACTCTCCACCCCAGAATGAATGGGCCTACCTCCTGGGTTTGGATGTGGGCTGCCCCATGCAGGGAGCAGGTACATGTCTTGGACCTAGGGGGTATAGAGTGTGCATCGGGATTATGAATGGAACATGTCGTTATTGTTTGTCTTGTGTGACTGAGGGTGAGGATGAGGGTGGGTCTGAATGAGTATATCTGTGTATGAATGTTTAAGTGTCAGGCTGGGTTTTGGATAGGGATGCTCGATATTGACTTTTTTGCCGATATCGATATGCCGATATTGTTTAACACTTAATTTCCGATTACGATATTAACCGATATTACGAACCGATATTAAAGGTTCAGTATGCAGTTTCTGTAGAACTGCAGCAGTTAGAAATATTTTCAACAGGCAAAGCATTCTGATCCCTCCCCCTCAGAGCCATATGTGGCTCTGCCCCCTTGTGGTCTGTTGAATTTCAAATTCAAGCTCTGTTTTTATTGGCTGATTCAAATTCAAGCTCTGTTTTTATTGGCTGGTTACAAACTCTGTTTTTATTGGCTGGAAAATGGCGGGTCACCTTTTCTTTTTAGAAATGCTTATTTACCACCTGGAGAAGCAAGGGGACAATATTTTTTTAAATTTTTTTTCAGAGATTACCTGGCTAACATCAGTCTGTCAGGAGGTAGTGACAGAGTGAAGAAATATGTTCATAAAAAAAGCTACATACTGAAGCTTTAAGGTGAAATTATATATCTCCTGTCAGGGACATTTTGTCTGCTTTATTGTGTTGCCCCATTGGATACATTCCATAGGCAAAGAGTCTGTAGAAAATAAGAACCATTTCAACTGAAGTTATGGAAAAACTGCCATATTTATTAAAAAAAAAATCTTAAACAATAGGTTGGATCATGCTCTCCCATAATCCTGACAATACCCACTATAGCTAGGACAAATTTGACTTAAATAAAATTAAACATTGTAGCTGTAAAAGTGCTTGGAACATGTAATGTCAACTAAAATAACAAGTAAAATGTACAGCCAACTATAATTTTTCATTGTTAAATAAAATGTGGCTGGCAACAATAACATTTTGAAAACTGCACATTTCTATGAGGTACAAACAACACTTGAGAAATGAGGTAAACTGCAAAGAAAAGAAACAAAAGTGCACAAATATGGACAGCCTTGGCTGCCCATCACTTGGCCATACAGTCATTGAAATGATAAACTCGGCTCAATCAGCCCTGCTCCATATGAGCAAAATCAAAAAGATGCTACATGTATATCAAAGTGGTGTGCAATAAAAACAGAAAGGCACACAGTTTCAGTCCAGACCTTTCAGATTAGAAAATAAAGTCCTTTACACAGTTGAATTAGGCTGAAAGATTGATGAGCCCATTTAACTGGCCATAACTATAATAAAAAAACAGTAATTTACAGGTACAGTACAAAACAGATAAATAAAAATATAATTGCTTACTTTGAGCTGATCAAGCTTGTCTCTCTGTTAGCACGTCCGAGCACGTCGGAGCTCCGTACCTTTTGCTGCTCCTGCTGTTTAGAGGAAGGCCTGTTAGCTTGTTAAGTCCATACATTTGAAGCCATAAAAAGAGTTTACTTTAATAAACTTACCGAAAGCCGTTTCTCCGCGGTGTTCGTTCATCCAAAACAAGCTGACCGCGTTAGCTGTTGTTAGCCGCCGCCATAGACCTGCACTCGTTAGCTCCATGCTAACGAGTCCATTCATCCAAAAAAGGCTGTCGGAGCTGCTTCTCCACGTTAGCTGGGTGTTCATCCGACATCTCTAGGCTGCTAAGCGGACATCGAGACGAGCTCCCGGCCGCCGCGCGTCGGTTCGGTTCTGGTGGACCGCGTTACTGTTGTTAGCCGCCGCCATAGACCTGCACTCGTTAGCTCCATGCTAACGAGTCCATCCATCCAAAAAAGGCTGTCGGAGCTGCTTCTCCACGTTAGCTGGGTGTCCATCCGACATCTTAGGCTGCTAGGCGGACATCGAGACGAGCTCCCGGCCGCCGCGCGTCGGTTCGGTTCTGGTGGACCGCGTTACTGTTGTTAGCCGCCGCCATAGACCTGCACTCGATAGCTCCGTGCTAACGAGTCCATCCATCCAAAAAAGGCTGTCGGAGCTGCTTCTCCACGTTAGCTGGGTGTCCATCCCAGGGTATCCGCGGGGTTGTAAAAGGTAGTAAAAGGTAGTAAATGAAATTAACACAAATTAAGGCCATTAAAAAGTATTAAAAAGTAATAAACGTCATCTAACGAGGTATTAAATTTTTTAAAACCTACACAACTATATTTTTCCCTTTCTGGCGTCTAAAAAAAGGTCTGTGAATTTATTTATCTTTTCTAATTTTATGTTCCAAGTAGGACCTTAGCGAAAACAAAGACGTCATATCGTCAGTCAGTGTGCGCGCGCACCTACAGCTGGCCGAGGCTGATCATGTCTGTAAAAAGAAACAGGAAAGAGGAGCGCGGCTTTATCCTCCGACATTTAACAAGAAATTTACCTAAACAATTGTTTGTTAGCTCGAAATTAGAGCAAAAGGTGTGTCTCAGTCTAACGTTTTCTTAATAAATGTACTTTAATGGTTCAATCGGCTTTATTTAAAAAAAAAAAGTGTCGCTGCCTGTGCACCGTGATCGCTCAGCGGTGAAAACAGGAAAAAGGAGCGCGGCTCGTTTCGCCGTCATTTAACAAGAAAAATACCTAAACAATTGTTTGTTAGCTCGAAATTATAGCAGAGGTGTGTTTCTGTCTATCATTTTCTTAATAAATGCACTTTAATGGTCAAATTAGCTGCATTTCGCCGGGGCGGTGCATCTGGCTGTTGGATTGAAGCAGTGAGCAGAGAGGTGGGGAGGGTATGGCAGGCCGATTGGGTCATTAATAGCTAGTGAAGATTCTCAGTCATCCAGGACATGGTGAATTCTAAAAAGTGCAATAAAAAAAAAAAGTATAATAGTATAATAAATAGTATAATAAATAAAGTCCAGTTGTTTTTGTCTTGAACTTTTTTTAATTTGTCATTAAAGGCACGTTTTCCTATTACATGATACAACAGCCAACAGCATGCCATACCCTTTTACTACTATGGGGCCATCGGGTTTTTTTTTTTCAGTCAGAATGAATGGAAATGGTCATATTTCAATCAAATGGTTTATAAATATGGGGGGGGGGAATCTATAAATATGTCACTTCGTCCTATAAGTTGCAAGGCATGTAAATTATGCAAAAAAAACCTGCAACTTACAGGATGAAAAATACAGTAGTTATTATTTTTCTCCCTCTCTTTTTGAATTATGCATGTGTTCAGTGTTGAATTATTTTAACTAAACTGTTCTGTTTTCAAGTTTACAGTTTTTTGTTTGCCATTAGAGATATGCTGTGTGTGGGAACAATTAAACTTTTTCTCTTGGGTTAGATTTAAATAACAAATGGGTCAGTGCTTTTATTGAGACAAGAAGCAAATTGATGTACTGTATCCAGTAATTGTTATAAAACTACATTTACTACCAAAGTTTAGGAAGAAAATGACAGTAATCTTATCACTTTACAATTAGTTGCATGGAACTGAAATACAGGTTGCCGCTACGGTTACAGCTCGGTGCCGTGATGGTATTAGAAAATATTTTGATGGTATTAAAAAGGTATTAAAAGGTATTAAATTCAACTCTAGAATTTCTGCATATACCCTGCCATCCGACATCTTAGGCTGCTAGGCGGACATTGAGGCGAGCTCCCGGCCGTCAGTTCGGTTTGGTGTCTCTGGGTCCGCTTAGCATTTAGCGTTGAAGAGTGTAACCGTTCGCAAGAGTGGGCTAGCCACTGTCACCAATCGAGCGCCGGTAAACGTCTCTGGACCCCAAGCGTTGTTGCCAGGTTGCCAAACCCAGCAGTTATTTTATCGGACTTTTGTTATCGGAAGAGAAACCGATACCGATATGTAGAGATTTTACATTTTTATGCCAATATCGGTCCGATAATATCGGTAGGCCGATATTATCGGACATCCCTAGTTTTGGACTACCCCCTCTCTGATACTTCCGAGGCTACTCAGTGTCGCGCTCCTGCCACATGGCCCCCCCTGGTAGGTGTTCCCTTGCCTGCGGGCGTGCTTGGGGCCCTCACTATCTGGGGTTGGGCGCTTGGGCGTTTGTCGGCTCGGCCTGGTGGCTGCCTGGTGGGGCTCGTGCCCTCTGGTCCGGTCGGGTCTGGGCCCGAGGGGTGGGCGTCCCCGGTGCCCGAGCCTCGGTGACCGGCCCTGGGGCTACGTCGGCGCGGCGGGCTCCGGCGGGGGCCTGTGAATTTGTCGCGGGCGACACCGGGGGGTCATTGTATGTGGTCGCTGGTAGGGGTTCGTCCAGTTCTTCCCCTTGGTAGGATCTGGGGAGTGGGCTAGTGGCTCGTCCTGTTCGGGCAGTCCTGGGGACTCTGGGCTCGGGGTCCTTCCTGGGGTCTTGGGCTTTGATCGCTCCTTCGTCTGCCTCGGGCTTTGGGGGGACGGATCTCTGATGCTTCACAGTCGCTACTAAATGTTCTATTGGAGGAACCTTATACACTTATGCATGCTCACAACCACACACAAATGGATGCAGGGATGTATATATATATATATATATATATTATATATATATATATATATATATATATATATATATGTAGATATGTAGATGGGTATATAAATGAATATAAAAGTATATGTATGTATACTACTGTATATATATATTTGTAGATATGGGTATGTGTATTTATAGAATTCTACTGCAAGCTCATGAATATTATTAGTCTTTATGCATGTATGTTCCATTGTTGTGTTCTGTCATGTGCTTTGCAGGATTGTGGACGGAGGTTGGGTGTGTTTGCCTTGTGCTCTTTTGGTTGATAATTGTTGATTTGTTGTCTTACTTTCTCTTTTCTTTCTTTCTCTCTTAAAAAAAAAAAAAAAATAATTTAATAAATATATATATATATATATATATATATATATATATATATATAAATATATATATATATATATATATTGGAGTGAGAGGATGGCTAAAAGGTGTGAAGGGAGGCCATCTATAAATGGAAAAAAAAAAGTGCTTACCAATCTTTCACGTGCTTCAAATGAGACTGCATGTAAAAATTGCAGATGTTTTTGGTGCAAGCTGTTCCAGAGGTTGGAGCCACGAAAATAAGTGACTAGTTTGGGAACATTCTTTATTGTTCTTTGAGTTTTTATTTTGTTTTATTTTACCTGAAGTGATAAAATCTGAAATGATTAAATGGGATTTGTTTTTAAGACTAAATTATGATTAATTAGAGATGACATGCACATGAAGATATGTGCTATAAACAGGAATAGGTTTTATCTGGACAGTAAAATTGTCCTTAAAAAGTAACTAGGTGCCTTTTTAAAGGATGAATGTGTTATATGCTTGTGGGAGTGCGGACAACAAGACTTATTGATTGATTAATTGGCAATTCTGCTTTGCAGTCACCCTGGACCCTTTGTTACGGAACAAACGGGCCCATAAGTGCCGAAACTTGTGTTCTGTGTCTGACTGTCCATTTGAAAGTGTTAAGGGGAAAGTTTTACAGCGGTTTAAACTAATAAAGTGAGTTACATATGGTTTAAAACTAATAAAATGAGAATGTGCAGTATCCCTCCTTTACTTTTGTATTTTAGTGCTTTGTTTTGTAGGAAGGATCATATAATTAGATTAGTTTGTAACACTGTCTTAGAAATGTCCCATGAGGTGACAGGGAAAAATTTCCAAAATTAGTCAGAAAATCAGAGGATGGAGTGAATAAAGAATTTAAGTATTAATGTTTTTCTGACTAAATGTTTATCAATTTTTATGTTAAGAGTTAATGCTTAATGTAACACTAAACATTTTAGTTTAGTGTCAAGATATTTCATTAAACTGTTTCTTGAAGTGGGGGATTTGTGCAATCTTATTTCAAAGGCACGGAATTTCTTGGAGGATGAGCCCGTCCTTCTTTGAAAAGCCATAAGGTCTTTTGATGAATGAATGCATATCACCCATCCCACTTCAAGCCTGGCAGTTCTTCTGAAAAGGAGTTAGGCAAACAATGTGTTTCCATGTATCTCACAGCCAAGTATGTAAGATGTTAATGAGTTGCAGTTTTCAGTTAGGGGAAACTGACCCGTGCCTGACACCGCTTTGCACTTCAAAACATAGTGTAGCTCAAGATGAGTGAAGTCATGTACTCCACAAAGGTATAAATTAAGAAGCGCTCGGATAAACAATTCGAGGGTCTGCTACGAGTCCTGATCAGACGTCGAAGCTGCATGATGTATATTCCACGCCAAAAGTGTGAGGCCTTTCCAGTTTGTGTCAAGGTGAGGAATAATGAGTTACATCAGTGCCTTGTGTGTATTAGTACTGTTCTTTGTGGTGGGGTTTAATAAATGACACATTGATCCTAGCAGATAACAGTTTGTTGAAGTTAGTACTGTGGCGAGATTAAATAGACATGTTTATCTTAGCAGGGACACTGTTTGACTTGTATATCTGAAGAAATGTACAACTGTCTGTGTGTCTGAACATGTATGTTTTTACTTTTTCTGTCACAAGACTTCTTTAATAAATATCCATTATTTTTAATTAAGTCTGTTTGTTTTCTTCCAAACCAGTGAGTGTGCCCACCTTTCACGAATCAAAAAAGATGATAAAACATTAACCATTTGGGTTGATCTGGACTTTCATAAAACATATATGACTGTTGAACTTGTCCAACCCTTGTGCCTAAGCATGGCTTCAAACAGTGTGGAACAAACACATAATATTTCTGATAACTTGGAAACGTCCAATGTCAGTGATGGGATGGTTGCAGCGCCACAATCAGAAAATTGTGTTGCTCTCAGTAATTGTGCTACGTCTTTTGTGGCCCAGATGTATTCATCTTCAAATGTAACTTTTTCTGATGTTTTGAAAAGTGTGAACTGTGCAAAAGAGCTAATTAATAGAACTGTAGACAGGTTGCAGCAGTCAACTACTACCTTTTTGAGTAGTTTGCATGTACCTAGTGACAGTGATACTACTAAAGCTTTGATAAAATTGTTTGAAGATGCCAAGCACATATTTGATGATCTTGACACACAATATAAAATGAGCAAATATTTTACGGAGAAGTTTTCACTTGTCAAACCAAAAGAAATATTTTTAGGTCACAGATCTGACAAAGCAATAAAAAACGGTCAGATAAGACAAGTTTTAGTTGCGGACACATGCCAGTACATATCGATAATTGAAACCTTAATGTTTTTATTTGAACATGAAGAAATGCAAGACCTCTTCCTTTTGGAAAACAAGAGTACAGACAATATATTGCATGACTATTGTGATGGCTCACATTTCTCTACACATCCATTGTTTCAAAAGTCCCCCAATGCTTTGCAAATACAACTTTACTTTGATGACCTGGAGACAACAAACCCCTTGGGTTCAAAAACAAAAATACATAAGCTTTGAGCTATGTATTGTACCATAAGGAATTTGCCAACCAGTTGCAATTCAACACTTGCCAATATTCATCTGTGTCTTCTGTTCAACTCAATTGACAGAGAGGTATACAGTATGGATTTGACAAGATTTTGCAGCCACTTGTGGAGGATCTAAAACTTCTTGAAGATGTTGGTATGACATTAAAATTAAAAGGACAAAACCATCACCTGTATGGTGCAGTCTGCTTGTTAACAGCAGATAACCTTGCACTGCATATGATTGGTGGTTATTTGGAAAGTTTCTCTGCAAATAAATTTTGTCACTTTTGCATGATTGACAAAGCAGATGCACAGGTGATATATGATGAAGATGAAGTGGAGCTGCAAACAAAACAAAATTACCAGCACCATGTTGGACTAAATGAGCCTAGCAAAACAGGTGTGAAAGAAGACTCTAGTTTGAATGAGCTACGATATTTTCATGTCACAGAAACTCAAGTGTTGATATCATGCATGATGTTCTTGAAGGTGTAGCTCCCCTAGAGGTTAAACTAATGCTGCAACATTTCATTTATGTGGAAAAGTTGATCACATTGGAAGAACTGAATGACAGAATTTCATGTTTTCACTATGGAAGTGGAAATGTCCAAAATAAGCCAAATGTCATATTGAACTTGAGAGCTGGTGAGAATCCTATAAAACAGACGGCTTCCCAAATGTGGTGCCTTTTACTCGCCTTGCCTTTTTTACTTGGAGATCTAGTAAACAGAAAGAGTCAACATTGGAAATTATTAGTTTTATTAAATGAGATCTGCAGCATTATTTTTGCACCAGTTGTTACCAAAGGGCTTGCTGTGTTTCTAAAACAATTGATAATAGAGCATCATACTCTTTTCAAGCAGCTGTATGAGCGAAATCTCACACCCAAACATCATTTCATGATACATTATCCAAGGATAATGGTTCGTTTTGGACCTCTGTCTAAACTTTGGTGCATGCGATTTGAAGCAAAGCACAATCCATTCAAAAGACTTGCACATGTTATGTGCAACTTTAAAAACGTTTCAAAGACTTTGGCTTTCAAACACTAGGTACAACAAATGTATCATTACAAACATAGCTCTATCATCTCCAAGAAAGTCAGTGTGACCAATGCCTATCTGGTTAGTGTGGGGTCACTGAAAAGATCAGAGATCTTGTTGAGCCACTTGAGGTTAGCTCTAGAAACAGACATTTCTTTAACCACTACCATCTACCTGTCCCAGTGTTGATCTGTATAGTAAAGTCTACACAACTGGTTCCATACTGCCGTTGAGAACAGATCACAAAAATTAGCCTTTATTTGGTGAAGTTCCATGTCCCAATGGACATGGAACCGCTGCTTCTCCACATCGAGAGGAGCCAGTTGAGGTGGCTCGGGCATCTGGTTAGGATGCCTCCTGGACGCCTCCCTGGTGAGGTGTTCCGGGCACGTCCCACCGGGAGGAGACCCAGAGGAAGACCCAGGACGCGCTGGAGGGACTATGTTTCTCGGCTGGCCTGGGAACGCCTTGGGATTCCCCCGGAGGAACTGCTCCAAGTGGCTGGGGAGAGGGAAGTCTGGGCCTCCCTACTTAGGCTGCTACCCCCGCGACCCGACCCCGGATAAGCGGAAGAAGATGGATGGATGGATGGATGGATGGATATTTGGTGAAGTTATTCATATTCTGGCACATAACGACTCCATTCTCACGTTTGTTCAACTACTAAATGTTTTGTACTTTGTTGATCATTTTTATGCTTATGCTGTACAAAAAACAAGTGAATATGAATTGATCACACTTGCAGAAGTTTCTGATTTGCATCCTTTATATGTTATGAGGAGTTTTGGCACCAGAGAGCTGTATGTGGCCCCAAGATACAAGATCCTGTACCTTGGTTGATGACTATTGGATTGTCAATACATGTTGCCATTTCAGTGCAATGGGAAAACTCATGCATGTTGGAAGGGACAGGGATTATTTTTCATGATCTCTTTTATTAATTTTATTGCCACGTTTTTCATCCATGTTCACTGAATGTTACAACAAATATTATTCAGGCAGTATGTTTTTTTAAGGTGTGTTGAATAACCTTAGAAAAATGGGTATTTTGTTAGCTTGACTTTTTTTTATTTGAGCTATATATTGCAGCTGCCCCAGCTTTATTGTTGTAATGTATTGTAATAATAATAATTGTAATAAAAGTATCTCTAATATCCTCAAATGTGATTTTTTAACCTAATCTATGTAAACACATTTTATACGTATATTTGTGTCAAAATAACACATTTTGACACAAATTTGTGTTGATTTGAGTGACACAATAGTTGTGTTAAAATGACAAACACATTAGTTGTGTCATAAAAGACACAACATGTGTTGTCCCTGAGCTGATTCGGTAAATGTGTTAAAATTTGACACATCATGCGCTGTTTTTGACACATCTGTTTTAAGAGTGAATAATGACTGCAGAAAATGGGCACCAGGTTCCCCATGACCCAGAAAAGAAAATAAGTTAAAGGAAATGGATGGTTTGTTAAAAGACATTACACTTTTATGCCCTTAAAATGCTAAGACAAAATAAAACCAGTGCCTGATTCATTATAAACTCTGGTAGGTAAAACATTGCATAACCCCCTTGTGTATATATTAATGAACAAATTATTTAAACTCTTAACAGTGATAATAACCCTAGTGGTAATTTTTGGATGACTGCTGAGCACACTCCTATTTGACATGGAAACAAATGAGATGTTTGAGAAAATGATGTTAGGGATTTATCTAGATTTTTAGGAAAATCAATTTAATTCCAGCCCCTGATGATGTAATTTCCTACAATTGACTGGTTTTCTGTATAAAAGGATTCACTGCTGTGCACACAAACTGACAAGGTGCTGCCAATACTCAATGGGCTGTGTTCAATTTTTCAAGATTTAATTCTGATGGTTGATGCTCATCCTAATTTGTCAGGTTAACATAGTGTAATGATCCTTGAAGAGTCATGTTAAGTGTTAATTGTTCATGTCCTGTTTATGACGCAAGGGTTGTTGGGAAATAAGATGGGGTGGGGCTAGAGGGAGTTTTGGCGGTTCTGTTGTCGAGAGGTTGGGAGCACCTGTTGTGAAGCTGAGGAGTTATGGCGTGGGTCACGGCCAAACAGTGACTCTGAGTTTACTGGCCTGTTAATTGTGTTCTTTAATAAAGTGTTGGCTGAAGCAGAACGTCTGGTGCTTGAGTGACCGCGACAACGTTACACTGGTGTCAGAAGTGAAACTACGAGCTGCCTCTGAAGCGCGCGGCGGAGCAAACTGCAGGTGGAGAGGAGACATGTTCGCGGACAAGATTAAACGGGAGGAGCTGGAGATGGAAGCCCGGCTGCATTCGACTGCTCACAGAGTGAGAGACACTGCGCTACAAATGTCTGCTGAGGCTGGATTCTCACCAGGTTTGGCTAGATACGAGAACTTTCCCCGCCATGACCGCGGTTTCAGCGGAATAGAATCTAATCTTCGTGACGCGCCATCACGTGACGTAAACAAAGATGGCGGCGCCCAGCGGCGAGAAGTAGCGGCAAACATAAAAACGCCAAAGTTCAATGGAAAGACGCCATGGGAGGTGTTTATTGCTCAGTTTGAACTGTTAGCTGCAGCTGCTGGCTGGGATGAGGAGAATAAAGCACTGCAATTAGCTTTATGCCTGTGTGAGGATGCAGCTGCCTGTTTACTGCTGCTGAGCAAGGAGGAGAGGAGAGACTATGCTGCTCTAGTTGGGACACTACAGAGACGATTTGGACAGTATAACCAGCCTGTGCTGCTGCGATCAGAGTTTCACAATAGACGCAGACAGCCTGCAGAACCTCTTCGTATCCTGGCCCATGACATTGAGTGTCTCTGCAGGAGGGCTTATGACAACATGCCACCTGCAGTGCAGGCAGAACTAGCTCGTGATCAGTTCCTGCAGGCTCTCAGTCCCAAAGAACTCAGAATACAGACCCAGCTGGCACGTCCAGAAACACTTGGAGCAGCTCTAGAGTTAGCGCTGGAGAGGGAGATGCTGACAGGATCCATTGGTGGAGCTGAGGACGCACCAATAGTGAGAGTACTGTCAGCTCCGGTCGAGCAGCTGGGGAGGACAAGGGGACCACTCAGTACGACGCAGACCGCTGCTCTTCAGTCATCTGCTCCCCAAGTGGACCCACGCCGTCGACCGCAGAGCTGCTGGGGCTGTGGGCAAACGGGCCACCTCATCAGGCAGTGTCCCAGGGTTGCAGCCGTGCCGGGAAACGCCCAAGGGCCCGTGTAGGTGGGAGTACACGGGCCTGTGAGACCAACAACCCCAGCCTAGCACCATCTCCACAGTAACTCATCTACTTAATCCCATTAAACAAACTTCTGAGGAATGTGTTCAAAAATGCGACCTGTTCCTTTCATCATTTAAAAACAAAATTGACACCATCAGATCTCAGCTTCACAACCTCCCTGATCTTCGTTTACCATCTACCCGTCTGCATCCTGGGTCCCTGAGCAGCTTTGATGAGGTTGTTCAGAGTGAGGTGGAGTCCATCATAAAGAAAATGAAGCCTTCATCCTGCGCCCTGGATCCCTTCCCCTCATCTCTCATAAAATCCAATCACTCTGCAATAAGCCCATTAATCACACAAATAATAAATCAGTCTCTACAATCTGGTCATGTTCCACTGCCTCTAAAAACTGCCATCATTAGGCCTCTTCTGAAAAAATCTAATTTGGATCCCGACATTTTTTCTAATTACCGCCCAATTTCCCACCTCCCGTTTCTGTCCAAAGTGCTGGAAAAAGCAGTTGCTGCTCAGCTGCAGGACCACCTACAGCAACACTCTCTGTACGAGAAGTTTCAGTCTGGATTCAGAGCAGCTCACAGTACTGAGACTGCATTACTGAGAGTTACAAATGATATCCTCATGGCTGCTGACACTGGCTCTCCCTCCGTCCTTGTCCTCCTTGACCTCACTGCAGCCTTCGACACTGTGGACCATAATATTCTCCTCCACCGTCTTCATGTGGAGGTCGGTCTCTGTGACACTGTCCTGGACTGGTTCAAATCTTTCCTCTCCGATAGGCTGGAATGCGTTAGTCTTGGCAATGCCACTTCCCAGACAGTCGGTGTCTCCTGTGGTGTCCCTCAAGGGTCAGTTCTGGGGCCCCTGCTGTTTTCCCTTTACATGCTGCCTTTAGGTCAAATTATTAATCAGTTCAACATTTCTTTTCACTGCTATGCCGACGACACACAGCTTTACATCAGGACTGGATCATCCTCATCATCCCCATCTCCATCTTCACTCACTGCCCTCTCTGCCTGCCTGGAGGAAATAAGGGCATGGATGAATCAGAACTTTCTTCAATTAAACTGCTCCAAGACTGAGGCCATAATGATTGGCACCCCTCACCAGATACAAACATCAACTTTAACAACAATCTCCTTCTCTGGTCAAGACATCCCCCTCTCCACCTCTGTTACAAATCTTGGAATAAAAATGGACTCTCATCTTACATTTGAAAATCACATTAAGCATCTGTTTAAAACTTGCTTCTTCCATCTTCGAAACATCTCCAGACTTCGCCCATCTCTGACTTTTTCCGATGCTGAGAAACTCGTCCATGCCTTTGTCTCCTCCAGGCTCGACTACTGCAACTCCCTGTTTATTGGAATCCCTGGCAAAAACCTTCAGAAACTTCAATATATTCAAAACAGTGCAGCAAGGATTTTATTGAG
>JBBPBX010004082.1:8971-21909 GCA_038048925.1 Garcialebias charrua
GGGGGGGGGTGTTGCTATCAGAGTCGGCAGTGGAGTTAGTGGCAATGATGTAGAACAGAAGATGGTGAGGTTTTAAGAATATACAAGTGGAAGCATGAGAAGACCACTTTATTTGGAGCTGCTAAAAATAGCGCAGCAAATGGTAGCGGGGTCTAGCCGGCCTAGTGTTCCTCTCTCCTTCCAGGCCGGGGGAATCGATGGGCAGGGAGCCGTATGGGAGGCTTCCCGTAGCCTGCGGCCAACAGTTGCTGATGGGAGATATGGAGTGGGCGGGGCAAGGAGAGGAGCAGCGTGGAGTGGAGTGGAACGGGAACTATTTTTTGCACTACTTGACTAAATATGGTCAGGGAGGTGGTGAGACAAGACACAGGAGCAGTGTGACAAAATGGGGCCGAGGCATGTTTGAAATGCTTGGCTACCTACAACGTGCTAACCATTTAACATACAGTAGTCCTCCGCAGTGTGAGATAAAAAGCTACTGGCTGGATGGTCTTTTGCCCTTAATTTGCGGCTGTTGTGTTTCTCCTGTGCACTATGCCCACCTAACTGCAGAAACATCTCCACTTGACCTGGTCTTGTTTTAAAGGTGACCCATGAAATGCTCTAGAATGTATAAACTGCATACTTGAGACCTAGAAGAACTGAGTAAATAGATAATAAATAAAAAAAACAACAACAATGTATTGCATTTTCCTGTATCGTTTTTCTCTGACAGTGGTAATCAACTTTGCATGGATCTCTGCGCACTATTAAAAGTACAGCTGTCTGCTACTGCAAAGGCACGGTCGACACTTTTTAAATGCATCTGTCACAAACCTGCCCTCAAACATTCTGTAAACTCTCTTATCTAAGCCTCTGTATAAAGTTCCACTGAATAATAAAAGCACATTTAAGTAGCAGGATAAAGCTCTGGGGTTGTATGTGTGTGTGGATGAAATAAATAAAAAAGGCAGGGTGGGAGTAGAACTGGTACACTTTCTGCCTCTTCCACTGATCAGGGCATCCTCCCCGCTTTCTCCCTCAGAATGCACATGATGGAAAGGAGAATGCTGCAGCTTTTTTTTTTAAACTCCTCCTTCTTTCTCTCCCTTCCCCTTTTTCCTCCAAATGGCAGCTCGTCATGTCAGCTCTACGTCTTCCTCCTCTAAAGGTATGACTTGTGCTTGTGTAGGAATGTGTGTGCATGTGTGTGTGTCTGTGTCCGCTTCCCCTCTCCCCTCCACCTCCCCTCCCTGACTCTGGCACTAAATCCGCCCGTCATCACCCCTATTCCTCCCCCCCAATCATAGAAGCTGAATCAGCGAGTCAGGCGTGCACCCGGCACACACGATGGCTGCAGCAGCTGGAGCGCTCTCTAGGTCATTATGGCTCTCTTCACTACAAGAAGAGGAAGAGAGGAGGGGAGGAGAAGTGGAGCAGCACAGATGAGAAACTGATCTGACAGGTAATATATACTCTTCTTTCGCTTTCGGACGGAGTTTACCCCCTGATGGCCCTTGATGTCTCACGTCTCTCGCCTCGCTCCTCTTCGGACATGATCAGTTATTAACCGCATGGTTTGTCTGCGAGTCGTATAGTCGAAAGAGGGAGTGGAAGGTACTGTTCTGCAGCAGGAGCAGCATCACTGGGACAGAGTTTAACCTGAGAAAACACTTTAAGCTTTTTTTTCTTCTTTTTTTTATCAATCTCTGGTTTTGTTCATTTTGACTTGAAAGAATAGAAGAAATGAAGGTACTTTTTAAAGAAAGTCTGAAAAAGGAAATTATGCAGGACGAGTTCGAACATGGAAGAAAGAAGATGGGAGTTGCTATGGTCCACATGGATTTTATTCCATTTTTTTTTTTTTTGCACTCTCCACTCTCATCTTGTTCTTTATCTACCCCTCCACCTCCCTCCCCTCCCACCGTTGTCGTGCTCTCTCTCTTTCTTGTGTTCCTGGCACTGGCCGGACATGCTGCAGCAGCGGAGGTCTTTGGCTCATTAGGCTTCATGGTAGCAGCCCTGCTACTATCTAATGATAAACTTGGTAACTCAGACCTGCATGGGAAACATGGAAAACAAGAAATGGTTCCCTTTCCACAAAAAGAAATAAAAAAAATCTGCATAAGAGACCATTTGAGATCATTCTACCAATGCAACTTAAGGATCCTATAATTGCCTGGACTTCAAGTATTTTTAAACCATGATTTTTTTTTCTTCTTTAGTATTTTTAATTGCTTGTTGATTTTACCACAAAAATTAGTCTTTAAAGATTTGGTTAGGGGGGTTGGCAACTGCCAACTTAATGGATGAGAGGTAAGTTGATGACCATGTCACACTTTTAAGAACAAGGTGTGCAGACTGGGGTGAAAGGATGGAATATGGCAACCAGAGAGGCAGATGAAATGGAGTAATGAACAGCGGGCAGGTCATGTGTCCTGGACGAAAAGAAAAGCGGATTGACAGCACACAGCTGTGAGAAGTGTGTAAGCACAGATGTTTAGGGAGGTGAGGAGGGGGGGGGGGGTATTGGGCAGCAATGTCAGATTGAGTGGATGTTTGTCACTAGTTGAACCTATAGCACTTAGGGTGGCAACCTAGTTTCCCTTCTGTTTTCTGTCTCTGTAAAGAGTTGCTTCAAGCTAGGCAGGGCATGCAGGGCAGACAGTACTGCAGTACTATCACCCAAACCAGAAGAGACACAACTCCCACCAGGCTATTTTGCTGGTCCAACCTGTTGTGAGTAGGAAGGAATTTCACCGCCTCTCACCCTTATGGGCTCACCCTCTCGAGAAGCTGTGACATTTCCTAAATAGAACGACACATCTTTAGGACCAGGCTTATCCACCTGCCCAACCCTGTCTTTGTGCTGAGAACAACTGTCACCCGCACTTACACCTTCTCTCATTACTATCCCCCAAACCTAACTGGTAAAACACTGCACCATTTTTCCTTTTTTACATTCAGTTCTCTGCCACTAATTCTCCTAACTTTACAGCTAAGCGCTCATAATCCATTTTTTTCCTGTTTTACTCCCATTGCTTTAGTGTTCAGCCTGCTGGTCAGCTTAGCATG
Source organism: Garcialebias charrua (assembly GCA_038048925.1). Lineage (NCBI taxonomy): Eukaryota > Metazoa > Chordata > Actinopteri > Cyprinodontiformes > Rivulidae > Garcialebias > Garcialebias charrua. Next base: position 12,026 of record JBBPBX010004082.1, read on the forward strand.
GTTGGAGACTGTGTCGACTTGTGGAATGTCATGGTCTGGGGCAAAGATTCATTAGAGTCGCTGAACAAGTCTCGCCACCATGCAAATGGTTATCAATCTGTTCCAGATACTCTACAAGCCTAACATCTAGTTTTAGGAAGTTACCCAGACTGGTGAGATTTGATGAGCAGAAAAAGTGCCAATTTAAAAAAAAGTATATAACAGTGATCTATGGTGAGAGTAGGAGGGACAGAAGTGGGTGTGATAACTAGCAGTGGGAGTGTGGTTACAGTAGGTTGGGGTGGATTAGGGCGGGTGGGGGAGGTTTTGAGGGTACGACCAGGACCAATCCACAAGTGCTGAGTGGGCATTAGCGCCTTCATGTGACCTATGGCCTGCCTGTGTACCTAAAGCCCAAATCCTGCTCACAATAGCTTCCTGTTCAACTTAGATCACCCTCATTTTCAAACATCAGCAAGCACTCCAGAAAGCCACAGAGGGCGTTGCTGACACAAGCAAGAGAGAAAGAGAGAAAGATAAGGGACAGGCGTGAGATCTGTACATTTTTGTATGAGAAAGGTAGGACAGGCAGAAGGGTATAGCAACTGAGGCTAAAATAGAAGAACATAATTATAGCAAAGATTCAAATGGGAGTGGGCGGAGAGAAATAAAAACGTTTTGTATGTCGGGAGGACTCTTCAATATATAGGTGCACTGCTGCTGTCGGGAAACAACAAATAAGCATCACACAAGACTGGAAGCACCTTGCAAAATGGACTTTTTTAATAATTATGGAGAAAAAACACATTTGCTTTGTTTTGTTTTTCAACTTCTAATCTTCTTGGATTTTTTTTTTTTTCTTGGAAAGGAAGAAAACAAAAAAACACTCTGCTGTTAAAAAAGGAGCTGATGTGTCCCCCGAGCCTCCCTGTTGCCTGGAGGACAGCAGAGGTGCTGGGACTGTCGACTACAGTATGGACTGCAAAGTTTCTGTTGTGTTCTGGGGGTGTGGGTGGGGGGGACTGGGCTGCTAAGCCTTACATGGCAACCAAAGGAAAGCCTTGAGTGTTGAACTGAATTTACACTCAAAGTCACCTTACAGTGCAGACTACCATACTTGGGAGAGAGAACGGTGAAGAAAAATGTTCTGCTCCCAACTGCCTGACCTTGACAAAAGGTGAGAAATTTTAAAAACTAAGACCACCTCCTTGGTGTACATACTTCTTTATGTACCCATATGAAAATATAATAGCTATGGAATGTAAAGAAGTATGTATTCTTGGTGAGGTTAAAGTCCTCGTTCTGAAAACGTGATGTTGACAAGCTCTGTATGAAGACGTGCTTCTGCTTTTCACAATGTTTTAACCTGCTACAATGGTGAGGAGGGAAATAAAAAGCAAGCAAAGTTAAAGTGAGAGAAAAGGGGGGGGACAAGACCAAGTGCTAAGACTCATACATTTGCTATACTGTCTCTGGGCAGTCTCACTGCAGCAGTTATCGCTGTAGGGAACTTAATGCTTTCTCAAACTAGCTGACTTGGCCAATAAAAATCTCTCATCCAAGATATGGCAACAATTCATTGGGCAATTACGTAAGTTAGCATAAATGTAATAATCATGTTTTAGGCTTGATCTGACAGCAGAATGGCTTTGGCAACCTAAAACTACTGACAGTTTTCATATGACAGCGCCATTTGAACCAGGTTTCCCTTCATTCTTGGGTGATTTTGCTGCATTACAGCCCTTGAAATTCAGCCAGCTGCAACTTAACACCAACCTCTGTGAGAGCAGTGAGTGGTACGCAGGAGCTGCTCCTAATTATTAATACCATAATCTTTTCCAGTGCTCTAATATGGCTCAAAAAGGAAAATAAACCAAGGTGACTAGGAACAAAACTACATTTTTGCTGTCTGTAGATAATACAAAATAAATACAGTAAATAAATACCGGTACATGTAGTAGCTGTTAGAGTTTTGCTGAGGAAGCTGAACAAAAAAGGTATTGAGGTTGTTGTTATGATGTTGTGTTGTATGATATAGCTTCAATGTGAACTATTTAATTTAATTTTAACTTTATGTATATAGGTAGTCTGTTTGTAAGGTGTTTAACCATGACTGCTCTCCCTTAATGCCAGTGCCCTTATTCACCCCCCACCCCACAACAACCTGGCTGCCCTATGCTCCCTCCCTTTCTCTCAGTCCTGCTCTTTTTGTTCACGTTTGCTATGCTTGCCAAATGCTTTGCTGGACTGCATGGTAGCCAGATTAGACCACCGAAAAAGTGACAATGCAGGATCAGAGTGAACAGAGTGGCCTGTCAGCTGATTCCAATTGTTGACTGCTTCGAACAAATGAAGGCAACAAATATAGGCAGAGGTACAGAGGAGTTTAAGCGAGGGGCAAAGAAAAGCTCACCATGCAGTCTTTTGCACGTCAATCTATTTATATCATGCACTTTCATCTACACTGTTTGCCCTGAATTACTGTATATATAGTCTACACCAGTTTCAGCACAGGTCTGCAATATAATCAAACCTTTTAAATGGCTTCATAAAAGTAAATCATTTGGCTATAATTAGTCTCAAGCTAGTAAAAAAAAATAACTATGGAACAAAACATGTCAAGTAAATTATGTCCTAATGAGTCGCTAATCAATATAAATACAACATGTAAATTTATAAATAGTGATTTTAGCTTTGAAAGAAACAGAAAACCAGAAATCATTTATTCAATATCTGCATACAGTAATTAAAAAAAAAAGAAATACTCGTACTCTTACAACATAAAATAATGATTTTATACTGAAGTGATTAATGTGCCAAGTGTGTAGCTAATTTACTGCGTTTTCCTGCAATAAAATTAATTTCCAAGTTCAGAAACACAAATCCACATTCAATTTATTGAGCTTACTAGCAACAATTCCATAAATTTACGTCATAAACAGTTTGTATCCAATAAATCCTACTTTGGAGCTCGTTTTTTGTACTTGCTTTGAAGTTGTGTATGATGTTTGGAAAATAGTATAATCAAAGGGAAATGTCACAAATTTATTAGCGCAACTGCTGAATGTGATTGTTAAGAGCCGTCAAATGAAATCGAATTACCGCTTAAAGAGTCAACTAGGAAATGAGTAGCTAACAGAGAAAGTAGCATGACTCCAGACAGGGAAAAATGTCTAAACTGACAAGATCATGAGTTAGATGTCTTCTAAACGTATAAGCTCTTTTCAATTTATATTTATATTTCCCTTTATCAGAGGTGTAAAGATTTGTGGCCATGTATTTATGTTTCACCCAGGACCCCAATAGCAATGACCTGCTGTCTGAGTGACAAATGCAGCAGATGCTGACATTATCAAATGCTTAGTGCTTGTCGTCCCTCTGGCTTTTGCCCTGTTATGGCCCTTAAATGAGGTGAGTAGCCTGGCCACCTGACTCTGAATGACTGTGTGTGTGCGTGCAAGTGACAAGCATGAATGTGCATGTGTATGTTACAAATAGACTTGTCTGGTGTGCCGTATCAAGCTGGCCTTATGCTGACCTCCATTCAGTCTACAAGCAGTGCTGTTTGTCCCTCAGCTGTCACTGGCCACTCTGAGAATCTCATTTGTGCTTTGGCTAAAAAAGTAAATAAATATAGCAGACGACAATGTTTCTTAGCTGGCGCTGCCTTACAAAATACTCAAAGAGGCAACTAAAATTACAAATAAGCATTATATAAAGAAAGGACAGGTGAATATGAGTTGTATCTTAACATAAAAATCTAATAGTAACATTTTGAAAGGCAGGAAAGACAAATGTGTGTACCTCATCTAAACATACAGCTGCAATGTGTTTAAACAAAAATAGATAAATACAAAATGAAGCGGTTTTTGGTGGTAAAATGAAACAGATATTTAAAATGTCTAACTGGAAAAGAATTTACTAATTTTATATCACCTACTACAATATGAGTTTGATTATGATCACAAAAGCTTGAAATTTCTTCTAAAATGCTTGTGACATACTGATATTTTGGTATAATCAAACCTGTAATGAATGACGGAAAATATTAAAGACCTAACATAAAAGAGGTAAAAACTTGTTTTGTGTTAGGGTACAAACTTAAAAACGATGTTTAACTTAATGTTGTGATTTGACACCCGTGAGTGCTGTGGTAAGAACACGAGTTAAAGAACTTGCGCATGTACCATAGTTACGCCGCAGCATTTGTCTGTTGGCCATCTCAGTGACCGGAACAGCAGCGGTGTGAATGCAGCAGGACCCATCTGTCAGAAGCTGTAATTGCTTCATGACTCCAGGACATTTGACTCAAGTGCACTGCCACAGATTATTATGATCCTTTTCTCAGGGAACATTATTTCACACTCTGAGAGGGGATATTGTAAAACTAGGAAAGAGATACAGAGGAAGATAAATAGACTGCATGGGAGGCAGAAAAGGCTGATCACCTGTATCTGATAGTTACTGGTGTGTAAATGGAGTAAAAGTGCTAAATACACCAGTGTCGTGAGTGGATGAAAGCGTGCAGGTAAAGGGACAGAGCAGGATTAAAAACAAGCGCTATCGACCACTTGAAGAAGTGAGTGATGATACAAGTTGCAACACGTGTTTAAGAATATGTTATTCCAATGTTGATCTAAATGTTTGGTAAAATAATGTTTTAATCAGTTTCTATCAACAGCTGTGGTGTTTGGCTTCAAAACAGTGAAACAATGCTTTGCTAAAGCTGGTAAAATGGAACCAAATCACCTCTTGAATGGATTTGGTCCCCTTCAACCAGCTGTAGCTATGCTTTGATGACTACAGGAGCCAGTTTTTCCATGATGCCATCAACAATGAAAGAACAGCAAGCAATTTTGTTGGGAAAAAGTGGTGTATGACTGTCCCTGCCTCTATTAAAAAAAAAAAAAAAAACACTGTTCATTGATTATTATTATTATTGCCAAACCTGCCTTTGTCTGTCTCTTTTTTAAATAATAAAGAAACCAATCTCAGCTTCAAAACTGTTGTATTGTCCCCTTTACTGACTGAGTGTTGATTCTCTGCTTGCAGCGGGATTGATATCCTGACAAAAGTGCCAACAGGAATTTATTTTATTTTATTTTAAAGAGCAGAGGAGAGACATGCAGCTGGCACCGTTACTGAAATGCTGCACTCATGTGTAAGTGTGAGAATGTTTGGCTGTCCTCCTAGGACACTTGTTGGAACAACTGTCATTGGATGTTAGCAGACACTAACAGCAGACACTGTGGACAGGAATAGGCAACAGAAAAAAGGTGAGGCTGCTCAGCAAAGAAAAGGCTTTGAATGAAGAAAAATGATGAGAAAACCAGCGTAAAAACCAAGAAGAACTAAGAAACCACCCGCTTAGGTGTTATTGAAGATAAAAACCCATGTGACTTCAAAGACTGAAGAATAAGTTTTTTTTTTAAAGCAGACACTGACAAATGGTATCCCATATTCGCTTGCAGTGACTGCAGAAGAATCAAGAAGATCAAATCAAAAACTTCCTTCTTACAATGTATTTTTGCTGGCCTTTAAAAAAAAAGATTAATCATTTTTAATGTGACAATTATCTTAAAAAAAAGAAGAAATGATCAAACTACCATTGTTTTGGGTAGCCGATGTACAAAACGGTTATTACAAATTACTAGACAAGACTAAAATAGGCAAAAAAATAAAAAATAGATTTCAATAAAAGTCAGCCATAAAAAAATGAATTGCACCAAACCTTTAGAGATAGAAAAGTTACTTATGCCAAATGTCTTGTGACTGTGTGTACACTACAGTACATTGTTTTTGGACCATTATGCTGCAGGAAATTAGTACCGACCCTGCATTTGGAAAACACGCCTGCATTTCAGAGCATTGTGAACATTTGCAGATTCCCCCATCTTCCCATGTGGTGCAATTACAATTTGGGGCAGGCCTGTGTGATAGGAAGCTGAAAGGGAGGGAGGGTAAATATTACAAGAAGGTGACATGTAAAAAAAAAAAAAAAAAGAGTAAAGACAGCCACTGCCGGTCTTCTTTAGAGCCCATTTAGGAATCATGCGCTATTAATCATTTTGTTTACAGTACTCTAACAGCTACTGGCTTCCAGCAGCTTGAGGGAAAGACAGAAATGATACAAACTCCCCTCGCAGGCTGGGGCCCTGGTGATCACACAACACAGATCTTTAAGAAAAGCTTTCCCCAAACAGGTTATTGATAGTCGTAACAGCAGTTTCAATGCAATAACTTGGTATACGTTATAACAAAATGTATGTTTACACTGTAGTGTTTTGTATGCGTGTGTGATGAACAAACTAAAGTCTGCAAATACGGCACAAATGTTGCTATTTTCCTGTAGGTAGAGCTGATTTGTTTCAGTACCTGGGACTCCACATTGAAAGATTAATCCATCAATCACAGCGTTCCTTCAATGCATCTTCTTCAATCTTGTTTCTGCTGTTCGAAGAACAACCCACTCCCTTAAAACAGCCAGGCAAATTGCACACACATACCAGAGACTGAATAATCGTTCTACCTAAACCCAAACAGCAGAACTTGATACTAATAACTTACAATATCTAGTGTAGAGAAGAAAGTCTTTTTTTCCTTGTTTTCAAGGAGTTGTGCTTTAATAAGGTAGTAGGGATTAGGGGTGGGCGACATGGCTCAAAAATGATATTGTGATATTTCAGAGCATTATCACGATAACGATAAATTTCGTGATATAATAATCATAATAATAATAATAATAACTTTTATTTATAATGCAATAATAATAATAATAATGAAGGAAACATGAGGGAACCACCATATTGTGTCTTTAAACACATACAGACCATCTGTGACCATCTGCTCATACAAACTCATGTTCGTGCTGCTGTTTATTCCCACTATATTAGGCTTAGTGTATTACTAGTTGATGTTTTTCTTAGTTAGTTCTAGATGTTATTACTGTTTTTCTCTTTCATTTGTTGTTGGATGTAACTGGGACCTCGTGTACATAATCTCGTTTTCATCACATGTACCACATGCGGTGCAAATGACAATAAAGACTCTCTGACTCTGACTCTGACTCTGATACAGTGCCACCCAGATGTAAAGGATTTTATCAGGGGTCAGTATTTAAAATGACCTCTTTATCCTTAATTAATTACTTATTAATTAATTAAGGATAAAGAAATTAATAATTAATAATAACAATAATAACAATAATAACTTTTATTTATATATAATTTATGATATAATTTATAACTTTTATTTATAACAAAAACAAAACAAAATAAAATCTAATTTATTTATTTGACAAAATTAACTTAACATGTTTCTTTGCAGTATTACGGTATATAAAATTTTAAAAAACAAGGGGAACTTTTACTGAAATTACGTTATTTAGTAAAGTATTACGTCTCCAAGTATAAAAATAGATCCACAAAATCCACCACAAAAACTAAAGTGCATGTGTAGTTTCCTAAAACAACTAAATAAAATGAATCTTAAAATCTGTTGAGCATAAATTAAACCTACATCAAAATATATGTTGTCTTTAAATGAAATATAACTTCCACAATTTGTAACAAGGTGATCAGCTGACCCTGAAGCTTGTTGGTGTTTCAGCTTCATCTATTCATGCAGGAATGATTCATTTTTCTGATTCATTTTTTAAACTGATCTGTCTGATCACCTGCCTCGAGAGACAGCTGAGCTGCGCGTTTGTAGACAAGGGAGAGACGCAGCCCGCACACGCGGCTCAGAGCGGGGCGGGGGGAGACATTTGAGCTGTCTGTAACTGAGAGCAGGGGAGAGAAGCTGAGATGAGAGTTGTTTGTTTTTAGCATTTTAGCTAGTCAGTATTGCACGCAGACTGGTGGAGGGGGGGTGCGCAGGTCAGTTTGGTCGCTTGAAGCGCTCGGTTAGTAAGGGGGCGGGGCGCCCCGACGTATTACGTCATGAAATTAGCATATCATAATATAACTTTTTTGCCCGGGCAAGCTTTTTTTACCGGTAATACCGGGAACGATATGATATGGCCCAGCCCTAGTAGGGATGCACAATATTATCGGCATGGTATTGGTATTGGCCAATATTAGCGTTAAAGTTCAATATCGGACATCGGCCATTCCATCAAAATAACTCACCGATATAAAAGGTGCTGTATTTACATAACACAGTGACAAGGATGCCTGCAGTGCCAGAACAACGTCATGTCACATGTGCCTACGCCGGTGGTGTGGAAGTTTTTTTTCGTTGGTGAGGATGTCGGATTCCGAAGATTTTTGGACTACATTGAGCCTTGTTACATCGTTCCCAGTCGGTGATATTTTTCTGACGTAACCATACCTGAGTTACAAGCCGTCATTTCAGACGCCATTGAGAAGCTAATAGTCAATAGCACTTGGGTGAGTTTTACCACAGACATGTGGACGTCGTGTTAGCCCCGTTAGCATGACTAGTCTTACGGCACAATGGATAGACAAAAACTTTGAACTTAAAAAGGCTGTCCTTCATGCACAAGAGTGCAGAGGATCCCACACTGCAGCTAGGAACCTAGAACAAGCCTCAACACTTTTCATTTTATATAAGTTAAGTGCTATGAATATCATATGGCCCGTTACTGAATATATGTCACCAGCTCTTATGCCTCCTACCCACTGCACAACTCGAAACGCGCCTGCCGTCCCCTTTTGGCCGCTGGTCACGGTCCCACTGAACCACTGAACACCGTCTGATGACGTACACTAGGGGGTAGCAGAGGGAGGGGTCTCTGGCTTGTTTTCCGGGTTCAGTTGTTGTTTTAACTGCACCTCCGACGGTCTTCGATGAGATTAAAACTTTTTTTTATGTTTGGGGTGATCTACACTGGAGAGGACAGCAGCCTGTCAGCAGCAACTGTAAAAATGCCACGTTTCTTACCGGAGTTTGGGTCCAATTCCTGGAGGCTCGATCCGGTGAGTTTAAAAAGTCCGAAAAAAGTCCCGTTGTGGTTGTGTAATCAGATAGCGAGGCTCTCCCGACTGTTTGCCGGATGCGTCGAGCCGCCAGAGATCAACATTTGGGACGTCTGCGGCTCGACGGCGACGCGCGCGTGCGTGTGCAGGCTGCCGTCGCGCCGCTTCGATCACTCGAATCTCGCCGCTTCCTTGTTCGCCGTGACTCCACGCGTCTCCTCCATAGACTTTGAATGTAAACCGGTGTTATCCTTGGGACGTCGGCGGCTCGACGGCGACGCGCGCGTGCAGGCTGCCACCGCGCCGCTTCGATCACTTGAATCTCGCCGCTTCCTTGTTCGCCGTGACTCCACGCGTCTCCTCCATAGACTTTGAATGTAAACTGGCCGCTTCGGCCGCTCGACAAAGGGGGCAGTGGGTAGGAGGCATTACAGCTGTTACACAATTTTTGTAGCAAATAAGCCTAAATAAGAGGGCTATGTTCTGACAAAGGAAAGCCCCGTATTTTCTGAACTATAGGTTGCAGTTTTTTGCTAATTTGCATGCCCTGCGACCTATAGAGAGGTGAGACCTGTTTATGGATTTTTTCCCCATATTTTTAGACCAATTTTTGGCTCAGATATGACCGTTTTTCATTTTGGCAAAAAATGGTGCAGTACCACTTTTGTCCGCTAGGGTACACCGACCGTTCCCACCTCATGTGTCCGAAGGCAGCCTCCTCTGGTCGGACTGACTCTGTCGCAGCCCGGCCTCCTGCTCTGGAGGTAACTACTGTTAGCTGTGTTTGTTAGCAAGATAAGTCAAGAACCACAGGACAGATTTTTATCAAACTTACAGAAAGTAATCACTGTATGGACATTTACAAGTGACTAGCTTTATGAGATGTTTGAGATTTAAAAAAATCGATGTTTTATAGACGTAAACGTGTCGCGTTAGCTTCGGGTTATTTTCCTGCTACTATTTGTC
>JBBPBX010004082.1:23779-50621 GCA_038048925.1 Garcialebias charrua
AGACCCTTCCATATGTTGAAGAGGTAGATGCAGCCTTAAGGGAAAAACAAAACAAAACCAACAACCTAAATAAAATCAATTTGAGGTAACAAACAAAATGACTTTAGCAAGGAACCTGAACTTCACTATTTTATGGCTTCACTTTAAAAACTCAAGTGACAGCCTGTGAAGGAAATGTGTGTGTGTGAAGTATTTAGTTTATCACTTATCATGTCTGAAAGATCAAACAAACAAACAAACAAACAAATAAATAAACAGGACATAAAATTGGCATTTTTAGCTAAAACAGCACAGACTCACCAAGGTCAGCTGCCAAATTATCAAAATCTGCTTACAGCAGAAACTAAGGCTTGAGTGTCTCCTAGTTTAAACATCATTTGTGGTAAGCCCACATCTTTCATTCCAAGAGAGGATGATTAAATAACAAATTAGCAAATCCGCCAAGCCTTCTGCCCTTTCACAGCAGTTGGTTAAAAACATTGCTTATAGATTGTACAAAGCCTTTTGCCTGTGTTGCAAGGATGTGATTTCAGTTTTTGCACCACAAATTATGTTTACAAACTGCTACAATAAAATTTTATCATGGCTAAGTGTAATTAAAATATACGTCAAAGCTAAAAAAAACAATGCATACTACCTTTTCCTCATATTTGCATTTATGCATTAACTGAGGATTAGAACTACCGGTATGCACAAAGAGAATTTGAACATTTAATAACAAAACCAGGCTTTATTTGGACTATTTTGTCAGCAAATACCCCCTCCACAGAATCCCTTTAAATACGACTTAATAACTCAAAATAACCAAATGAGTGTGACAGCTATTAGCAGCAGCAAAGTGTTACATACCTGGGGTTTCCTCGCAGGGCAGCATGATGCAAGGCGTTGAACCCGTTGTTGTTTGTGATGGTGACGTCTGCACCGGCCTCCAGCAGCACTGACAACATGTCATCTCTTTTCTTGCTAATGGCATCATGCAGAGGTGTGTCTCCTTCTGAATCCTAAAAAGAAAACCTTACATTACTTACTAATGTGTAAGCCATGACTTTAATCACTGCTGAACGCTCAGAAAATGATGCCAAACGTTCCCTATATTTCTCAATCTGTTAAAACAAAGTAAACATTACCTGAAGGCTGGGGTGGCAGCCAAAGTCCAGCAAGGTTTTAACCACCTGTAGGTGGCCCTTGTTGACTGCTATGTGTAATGGGGTTTGCCTTCGCTTGTTCCTGGCGTTCAGGTCAGCACCACCCCTATGCAGCACCTCAATGACAGAGCCTTCATCACCAAATGCTGCATGGTGCACCGCACGGTCACCATCTTTGTCCTAAAGAAAAAAAAATACAATCAGTACTGGTTCCAATATTTTAGCTGCCCTTTTTGGCACAGAGAAGGGTCATGGAGCTTTTTTTTTTATTCTACCAACCTCAGCCTCTAGGTCCACGTTGTGTTTAAGCAGAAGCTTTAGTACATCCACGTGACCATTCTGGCTGGCTGCCTGCATAGCAGTGTGTCCAGCACACTGTCCATTCACCTGAAACCACATCAAGAGCCACAAAAACATGACGCACACCTAAAGGTTTGATCTGGATCTATAAGGCAGGATGCGGATGGAGAGGTTTAGATAGATAGATGGACGGACAGACGGACAGACTGACAAACAGATAGATAGATAATTTATTGATCCCGATGGAAATTATATAGTGATCTGTAGCTCATTCATACAAACAATAAGATAAAAACACACCAGATTAAAAAAACTGATGTTTTTTAAGTGTGTGTTCACGTGTGTAGAGGTGCATGCACAACTGGGTGTGCATCTTTCATCACCAACTGCAGCACTGCAAAAACTGAGAGCATAAATATTAATGCGGACTCCTTTGGGAATCTCGAGACATCTCTTGTCCTGGCAGCCGTATCACTTGGCCAGACTCAGTGTGCTCAGCTTTAAGCAAATAATTCCACTAAAAGCCAACACGGCATCTGGCCAGCATTCATCAATGACACACACTCATTCACTTCCCTGCTCTGACTGAAGACAGTGTTGCAGACTTTAAGTAAGGATTTTTAATAACCTCTAAAAGGTACACAGTTTCTTTCGAACGACAAAAAAGTGTTTTCCCTGGCCTTTGGCCTGCATCAAAACATAATCTACAATCATATGGGATTTGTAGTTCTCCATGTGCAACAGAGTGGATCAGGGTCGGTGCTGTATTGCACACCAGAGCTGTTCGGTGCCTCCTCTGGGCAAGCCTTAATGTTTTACAGATTAAGAGAAAAGCATGGGTGGGAGGATCTCAGAGACCTATCAAGGGGCAAAGTCAACCTTCTAGATAGACTGAGAAAACAGAGTACAGCCAGCAGTATTTCAGCTCCAATCATAAATATAATCACATCTAATAGGCATGTTTAATGATAACATGATTTGGTCTTCAGCAAAAGGTGCATTAAAAATCCATTAGATGCTTAAACAAAAAAAAGAAATAAAACAGACTGCAGCACTCACATCCACATCCGGCCTCTTGAGAATGTCCTCCACTTTGGCTAGGTCTCCATTGGCTGCTGCTTTGACCAGCTCCTCGTTGATGTCCCCGGACTCTTGTGTCTCAAAAAGCTTCTTCAACAACTGAGACAAACGCTCTGGGAAAACATGAGGAAATAAGAGATTGATTTTATGCAGGTGCCAAAAAAGGGAGCAGTGAGGACAAATAGCGAATATGATACTCTCTGAGCGTGAGAGGGTCTTGTTCTCATGTACCTCCAGAGGCATTGCTGACAGCAGAGCCAGAAGGAGCGATCTTTGTGACAGCGGCAGGATTGTACGTCCAGGAAGTCCCACAAACCTCAACCTTCAGGTCACTGTCAGAGTAGATCTGCTGCACACGACCTACTTTGCCCAGGGTCTGATTAGAAATATTGTGACAAACTCATTAGTATTTGACTTATGGCGATTTATGAAAGCTGCGTAAGAAGTCTGTTCATGGAGAGCAGACATTGGAAATTCAAACTGTGTTCTCATCCTTATGTGAGCACAAGTAAAATGACGAGGATAAAGGAACCATATTTGTGCTACTTTACTCCTCGTGTATACAGGCAGCACACAGAGCAAAGGCCATAATCTTGCAATTTTGAATTATATCATCCCGATCCTGGCTATATGGGAGAGCTGCACTGTGATTCTATTGAGCCGAGTCGGGTTGTCTTCAAGGATGTCATCAATAACCAGGACTGCTGCAAAAGGAGAAGCAGCAGGCGACAAACAGCCATGGTTAGTGATCAAAGCTACAACCCATCTCAGGGTTTTACAGCTCAGTAGCTGCTGAGATGAGCCACTTTGAAAAGGACAAGTGGCATACTAAAGAAGACATTACATCACACATTACAGGCATTGCAAAACATGGCAAACCAGGGTGAATAAATCTCATTAAAGGAAAACTGTAAAATCCTGCTGAAGCAAAGGTTAAAAAAATAATTTAGGAGTGAGATAACGTCACTCAAAGTTATTTAGTCATAAAAAAGTGCAATAATTTTGTCATTTGCACAACTTCATAGTGATTTTTTTAAATTTTATTTAACCTACGGTATATTAATACAAGTACTGTAGTCTCATTGAGTCACGAGGATTCATTTTCAAGAGAGACCTGTTTAAAGTTTTGTAACATTTATTTTCAATCTGCGTGAAACGTTTATAAAACTCTTACTGGCAGCATTGCTTCAGCCCACTCTCCGTGGCCTCTTTGCAGCAGTTTGATGCGGTCAATGTCGTAGCAGATCTGGACTAGGTCTCCCACGTGAAACTGGGAACTTCCCCCTTCTGCACCAGCTGCAACTTCGCCGCTGCGCACTACATTAGCCTTCGTCAGCACTGCTGGGTTGAACGTCCATCTGTGGATACAGCAATTACAGCATGGACGTGGTCACTCGCTATTTAAAAAGACGACAGCTTCAACTTTAATTAAAAGACTGAGATTGTTATATTAAAACAAAGTTATTAGTGAGCATTAAACCTAAACTTTTAGTCCATTCACACAAAACTGATTTTTTTTTTTTCTTTATAGGAAATTAGTAATTTTGGTTTTCAGACTTCATCTCTTGTTTTTCACTTAACTACAGAATCCTAATTTGATGAATATTCAATTTCTTTAAGTATTAAGGTCACTACAAATCACTTAAAAGTATCCTTTTTCTTAGCATCACAATTGTTTGTTCAGTCTCCAGTCCACACTGCTCTCACCCACCTGGAACAGAAGGACTCATACGTCCATCTGCTCTTTGTGGACTTCACATCTGCCTTCAACACCATGATCCCCCAAACCCTGATGGACAAACTATCACACTAGGACTAAGCCCCTCCATTTGTAACTGGGTACTAGACTTCTTAACAAACAGACCACAGTCAGTGAGGATCCACAACTTCTCCTCCTCCACCATAACCCTCAGCACTGGCTCTCCTCAAGGATGTGTGTTGAGCCCTCTCCTGTTCACTCTGCTCACATATGATTGTGCAGCCACCCATCCAGGCTGTCATATTGTAAAGTTTGCAGATGATACAGCTGTGGTGGGATGCATCACAAACAATGATGAGTCCAGCTACAGGCAGGAGGTGGAACACCTGGAGAGCTGGTGCAAAGAGAATAATCTTCACATGAATGTGAAGAAGACAAAGGAAATGATTGTGGACTTTAGAAGGAACAAACACACCCACACCCCACTGAACATAAGAGGATCTGCGGTAAGAAGTTGCCAGTAAGAAGTGGTCTCAAGCTAAAAGTACTTGGGTGTACACATGAACGATAACCTGTTGGAGCAACAACACCACCAGCCTGATCAAGAAAAGTCATCAGAGACTCTACTTCCTCAGGCGGCTGAGACGAGCTGGTCTGAGAAGCTCAGTCCTCACCTCCTTCTACAGGTGTACATTTTATTGCTGGATGTAACTGCGACCCTGTGTACATAATCTCGTTTCATCACATGTAGCACATGTGGTGCAAATGACAATAAAGACTCTCTGACTCTGACTGACTCAGGAGAAAAAGTCCAGAGAAGTATTTAGTGATATCTAAGTACCCTTAAGTGAAGGTGGAGTCGTTAAAGTTAACACATGATACAAACGGTGCATCAACATGATGCAGACTTACTGGTTTGAGCCATCCAGCAGATCCAAGTCTGCCTGTGCTTACCTGTTTCCACTTGGGTACTGAACTACAATGTCATGGTCCTCATCGATGCCGCACACCGTGCCTGTGGTGGTGAGAGTCTCGAACATACCGTCAGTCCACCCCCCATGGCCGTGCTGGAGGGACTGAACAATCTCTAGATCCAGATCAATGTTGACCAGGTCACCAATCTGAAGACCACCAGGATTTCTGTTGCCATTCTGCTCACCTGGGAGATAAAGGTAACTTTAGATTTATCAAAGAAAAAAACCTCCATTAACCAGAACAACAGAGTAACATTTTTATTCATTGCATTATTATTGTATACATACAAAACACAAAACCTCACAATATCCATAATAATGATGAAATCAATACATTTTTCTTCTGAAATCCCTAGAATGCTGAACGTCAGTATGTCGCATACTGTATATTGGTGACCAAGTGACTATATAGTGCTGACATCTAGTGGCAGAATACTAACAGTTACAAGTAAAAACTCCCCTAATGCCCTTGAATTCACTGCGCCAGAACAAGAGGTGAGAGAATTGGTGCAATAATGACGATAAGACACACATCACTGGCTTACTTACCTAAAACAGGACAGTGGTCTCTGTAAAATGAGCCTCCTTTGGCATCCTGGACACATTTCAGGTCAGACTAAAAGAGTATTTTAAAAAAGGGAAGGTGGTGGGTGTTAGATGATTACACAAGGTAATTCTATTAAAATGATATGTTCATGAATAATGGAAATGAATATGCACACACTTGAGCTACTCTAGTACGAGTGTTGCATATGCAAACAATGTCAGTGCCCTGCAGGTAATGCAGGGCACTGACACTGGAAGGATGCTTCAGATAAATTGTAATGACTCAGACATAGAACCTTTGTGGCAGAGTTAGAGGGCAATAATGATTATAAGGTGAAATAAATGTATATAAACTGATGAAAAGCCCAAGCACTGACTACTTCTCAACAAAAAATAACTCCAATCTAATGTAATGCACCCACACTGCACTTTAACAAAGTGAACATCACAACACAAAATAAAATTTTACTCTTCTTAGCATTTGAACTATTCGTGAAATTTGTATTTTTTTTGCATTCTTAGTAAAATACAATAAAACTAATGTAAAATAATCAAGATGAAGGGTTGAAATCACGATTTAAATATAAAGGACAGATACCATCAACCTCTTTTTCAATCTATTAGAATTACAAAAGAACAAATCTGTTATGCGTCTACTAAATCTGATTGGCTACTTGTGTAAAAAAGGCAATGTGATCCCAGCCAATCAAACGAACGCTGTTCATGTGGTACACGTGTCACAGTGCCCACAAGAGCCAGAAAGTTGACCTGCATGTACACTTGTTTCCCTTAAAAGCAGAAGGAACAGATTGCCTTTCTCATGCAAATACTGTCTCCTTCCAGCTGCTCGAACAATAGTTCGCTACGCATGCTGGCCGTGTGACTCTCACAAAAGGCCTGGCAGCAAAAGAAAGAGCCTCATCCCTACAGACCAACACAAAAGCCACCTTACAGCTGTTCTTTTAAGAGACTGTCTGTGTGGGTAGAGTAAGTGAGCATGAGGGTCAGAATGAGTTTGTCCTCACCATTCCCTCAAATCCAACTCTGTACAGGTTCTTTGCCCCGTTGTCCCACAGTACGTACGCAGCGCTGTGAGGGCTGGCTGCACTCCAGTCCTGGATCTCCGTCACCTGCACAGGAAGGTGGATCAGTTCAGGGCACTTTGAAAGTTGAGCGTTTTGAGTTTTATTTCAAGTAAACAAAAATAAAAAAAGTTGGACATTGTGCTGAAGTGGTGGACTTGTTTACAGTGCGATAGTAACACTTGAACAGAGAAATGTCTCATTAGTAGAACTAATGAGACAGATTACGGTAGTAGAAACAAAGATTGTCTATTGTTGATTGTCCAAGGAAAATCTACTGTTGCTGTTGTCATCCAGGTCTCTCTTGTAAATGAGTCCTCGAGGCTCAATGAGATTAACCTGCCTAAATAAAGGTTGAATGAAAAAAACATTTAAAGAAGTATTTTTAACCTCTGTGAATAATGCAGCCTAAACACATATACTGTACTGTACTGACACTAGGGGTAAGAGGTCAAATCTATTTTTAGATGCATTAATTGTGAACATGGATTTCGTTAAAGGTGCTATGTGTAACTTTCTGTAGAGCACAGAACTTAGAAATATTTTCAACAGGCAAAGCATTCTGATCCCTCCCCCTCAGAGCCATATATGGCTCTGCCCCCCTTGCTCTGCTGAAATTCAAATTCAAGCTCTGTTTTTATTGGCTGATTCAAATTCAAGCTCTGTTTTTATTGGCTGGTTAACGGCGGGTCACTCTGTGTTTTTAGTGTTTTTATAAATGCTGATAGAGAAGCAAGGGGACTATAGTTTTTTTCAGAGATTACTTTGTCTAACATCAGTCTGTCAGTAGATAGTGACAGAGTGAAGAAATATGTTAAAAATATATTGTTAGAAAAGTTACAGACTGCACTACAAAGTTACATAGTGCAGCTTTAACGTGATTCTATGCTAACACTTTATGAGAGCAGGCAGAGTGTGGCCCTGTGACTGGCTTGCGACCTGTCCAGGGTGTACCCCGACCCTCGCACAGTGGTTGCTGGACATTGTCACCGGTGACGCCCCCGTGACCCAAAATGGAAGAAGCGGGTAAGATAATGGATGGATGGATTTCAGTAGTACAGTACAGTACTACAGTAGTATATGGTTAGGCATTTACAGTACCAGTATTCCTAATATTGTTTAACATCAGATACTAAAAAGCTACCATAGTCCATCAGTAAGGACATGCATTATGCAAAAGCAGAACATTGACTCAATTACTATACTAGAATACTGTATACTTCCGTCCATCTATAGGACGGCTGTACGGAATGTAATTTTGTTGTACAAATACTTCACTGTGCAAGGACAATAATTTATTCTGAAACTAGCATTAATACATGCACAGTAAAATCTAAGAACATTTTTAAATCAGCAGATCTGTGTTAAAATAATTATTTTGAGTTTTATCTGATTTTTGTAGTTTTTCTCAAATTCCCTGAGTTTTTCAAAAATGTGAAAGTCATTTTCCAGGTTTTTCCTAGTTTCCAGAGTCGCTGCTGGGAACCCTGAGGAACCATTCATGCTGACCTAACAGGACATCTAAGCTGCAGGACATGTAACAGTGGTTTTCTACAGAGCACATTGCCTACAGAATCATAAAGCACTAACGTATATGTCATTTAATAACAATAAAAAATTGTTTAAGTTTGCCTGAAGGGGTAATTGAAGTTACTACTCCTAAGTCTGTACAAGCACATGAATACAAACCCTTTAAAGCATGTACTGTACAGTATACAGTGTAGTAAAAAATTAAATATAGTGAGATACTCAAATGTAAACTCTTCCAACAATGAATAGGTTCTAACGATGCAGGAGATATAAACATTAAATTGTAATAACTTGCTATTAGGAGAATTGTTATAGCATCCATATAAATAAGAATGAGCACAAAAAGATAAAAGTTTATTAGGAATTGGGGCCATGAAATAAAACTGAATTGATTGGTAGCTCACTGAAAAGAAGAAAAAAAAAGAGCATTGCAGTACATGACAAATGTCAAAATCCTTGCTGGGTAAAACTATTTTTTGGTAAATTATATTTTTACTCCATTTGGTTATATATACCTAATGCTTGCAAGAGGCCTGGATTTCACAAGTACCAGTACCTTTTCTACATTAAAAACTATATTAATATTATTATTACGGTATATGAATCTAATCTATTCAACATCTGTGTTCATTATAAGAGCAAGTCGAGTCGGGCGGTGCCCGTCCTGTTTTAGCTGAAGCTATTACAGATTTCAGCTGAAGTATATCCTGACTCGGTGGAAGGTTAATTTTTCCTTACGAAGCCTGTTTGCCCATTGAGTCCTGTCTTGAACGCTCATATGACCAAATTTTAAGTTTTGTTTAAAAAACAAAACGACAACATTATTTTAACCTAAACTCTATAGTAACAATATTTGTCTAACAAATTCTCATTTTGGTATAAAACGGGGCATTTTTGTTTATTTTTGTTAGAAATATTTCATTCAAACACACTATTCTCAACATCAATGTCCTGTCTGTAGCTGACAATTAAGTGACCACACCTACAGTGGTGTTTGAAAGTTTGTGAACCCTTCAGAATTTTCTATATTTCTGCATAAATATGATCCAGCATCAGACTTTCACACAAGTTTTAAAAATAGATCAAGAGAACCCAGTTAAACAAATGAGATGAATATTATACTTGTTCATCTATTTATTGAGGAAAATGAACCATCATATGTACTCGCTTCTTCCTTTTTTTGAGTCATGGGGGTCACTGGTGCAAATATCCAGCAGTCACTGTGTGAGAGGCGGGGGACACCTGCGGACAGCTCGGAAGTCCAGCACAAGGACACGAGACAAACAAACAAATATTCACTCTCTCACTCACACCTAGGGACAATTCAGAGTTACTAATCAGCCTAACATGCATGTTTATGGACTGTGGGAGGAAACTGGAGTACCTGGAGAAAACCCACGCATGCACAGAGAGAGAACATGCAAACTCCGCCCAGAAAAGTCCCCAGCAAGGATTTGATCCAGCAACCTTCTCACTGAGGGGTGGCAGCTCTACCAAATGATAAATGTATTTATTATTTTAAATGAAAGTGTAATAGGCAGCGAGGTCACAAAGGACCCCAGGGTAACTTCTAAGCAACTAAAGAAGGCCTCTCTCACATTGACTGATGTTAATGTTCATGAGTTCACCATCAGGAGAACACTGAACAACAATGGTGTGCATGGCAGAATTGCAAGGAGAAAGCTGCTGCTCTCCAAAAAGAAAATTGCTGCTCATCTGCAGTTTGCCAAAGATCATGTGGACAAGCCATAAGGCTGTTGGAAAAATGTTTTGTGGACAGATGAGACCAAAATAGAACTTTCTGGATTAAATGAAAAGTGTGTGGAGAAAAGAAAACTCAGCATTCCTGCATAACAACCTTATCACATCTGTGAAATATGGAGGTGGTAGTATCATAGTTTGGGCTTGTTGTGCTGCATCTGGGCAAGGACGGCTTGCCATCATTGATGGAACAATGAATTCTGAATTATATCAGATATTTTAAAAGAAAATATCAGAACATCTGTCCATGAACTGAATCTCAAAAGAAGGTGGGTCATACAGCAAAACAATGATCCTAAGCACACTACTACCGTATTCGTCGGTATATAATACCGTATTCGTTAGTATTTAATATGCTCCAGTCTATAATACGCTTTGACCAATTATTGGAAATAAACCAGAAAAAAACGTAAATAATACGCTTCGGTGTTTAATACGCATTTATGCGTCACCGCTACGCGACGCGTCAGCGCCTCGTTTGCCCTGCTTAAAATGGCGGCCACAGAAGTGAGCGAGCACCGATGGACTTCACAAGATTAACACGGTAAAAACAATTATTTCTTTGCGAGAAAAAATATATTTCTTAGCTGACATTATAGCGCACGGGCTCCTGAGCTTAACCAAACTAACGAAATGTCCAAATCAGCTGAATTAAAAAATCTGCGGTGTGGTTTATGAGTTATCTTGCTAAAAAAACCGCTAACAACAACACAGCTAAAAGGGTAGCTACCTCCAGAGCAGGGAGCAGGGAGCCGGGCAGCGACATTCAGTCCGAGCAGAGGAGGCTTTTTTCGGACACATGACGGTCGGTGGACTCTCTGGAAGTGTCCGCTAGCGGACAAAAGTGGTACTGCACCATTTTTAGGCCAAAATGAACGGCGAATCAGAGCCAAAAATGGGTCTAAAAATATGGGGAAAAATCCATAGATAATCCGCTTCGGTGTACAATACGCAGGACATTCAAATGAGCAAAAAAACTGCGTATTATATACCGACGAATACGGTACGCAGTTTGTTTTGCTCATTTGAATGTCCTGCGTATTATACACCGAAGCGGATTATTTATGGATTTTCCCCCATATTTTTAGACCCATTTTTGGCTCTGATTCGCCGTTTTTCATTTTGGCCTAAAAATGGTGCAGTACCACTTTTGTCCTCATTTTTTTATCCAATAAAAGACAAACGTAAAATAAGTTTTAACCGAACCGAGTGAGATTCGAACCAGCTTCGAGAAAAGTATCTGGGCGCCAAGCCAATGCTTAACCAATTGAGCTACTGGGCAACTTGCTTTTTGTAGGTCCACTCTATCTTTTAACCGATCGCCCCTCTGAAAATCCTTGCTACGCACGTGTAAAATAAGCTGATTTGTAATCAGTTCTTAACAAACAGTAAACTCAGAAACACTAATATATATATTCAGCTAACAAATATTTTTTAGCGGCGTCCCTTCTCTTTCCACACACACACCAAGCGCGCACACACTTCCCACCCACTTCAAGAGAACGCCCCACCCACTTCAAGGCCGGCTCAACACGTTTGCCGCACGTAAGGCGGAAGTACGTAATCACGCAAACCTGAAGGCTAGACCGTCCCATTTCAGCAGTTTCGTCCAGCCCACCCGGCCTTGTGAGTGCGTGGCCTACTCGGCCCAGCTAGGCTGGGTCCTCATGAGGACCCAGCCCCTGAATTGAGACACAGCCATAGCACTAAGCTAGCAGCACGAAATACAGGCTCTCTAGCTAAAAAGCTAAAGGTGCCTCTTCCCTCATGCTGAACGCCCCCCGCCCCTGCTCAAAAACTGTTGGTACAAGCTTTGCTCAGACATGTCTCCGTCCCTCCCCATCAACAAAAATCATGGATAAGATGAGCACCCCGCCATGGCAAGTTAATTAGGGGAAACACTGCAATGGTTGGGGAAACACTGTAATATTGGATCATATTTATCAGTAATTAAATGACCAAGTATACCTGTAATATTTTGTCTCATTTGTTTAATTGGGTTCTCTTTATCTACTTTTAGGATTTGTGTGAAAATCTGATGATGTTTTAGGTCATATTTATGCAGAAGTATAAAAAATTATAAAGGAGTCACAAACTTTCAAGCACCACTCTATTGATTAAAAACGGATTATAAGAACTGCTAAAACAGGCAAGTAGATACGGCAATATTATAGGTCATAAAACAGAATACAGACTAATAAAAATACAGTAATAAAAAGAGCACTAATAGAAGCTCTCTTTATCTGCTTGATGTCTTACTTTTCCTCTCCTCCCATTGCCTCCATCCTGGTCCTCCCATTGCCAGTCTACTCCCCTCACAACCCGGCCGCCAGCGAAGATCCCTCTGGCTGTGATTTTCTTTGACTTGCGACGTGACTCCAAAAGTACTCTGCTCAGATCAAATGTAAAAAATTTAAAAAAGCATTTTTAAAAGTGGAAATTAAACTACTTGTGTGTAAGGACTGCATCGAGGTGTTTTATTAACAGAGGTAATTTATTTCAGTTTCTATCTCTAGAGATGGGAGAAGAAATAAGAATAGCTGCTAGTTACAATAACGGCCAATAAAACTTGAGCCATGGCAGACACAGCAGCATGACTGTGAGGGTCTAGCCTGTGCAAACAGGTTGCAAATGCAAACCAATCTCTTTTCCACAGTCCGTAACCAAACACCCCCTCAAAGCTGCAGGAGCAGGGTGAGCTGAGGAGACTACCAGCACCCACTGTGCATTATACAATCTGTCTCAGGGGAAACTAAAATGTAGTCAGAAAAAATAAATAAAAATGGCTGTCAGCTGTTGGGCACTGTGTGTTATTTAATAAATTACGTTTAACTAAAAAAAATAAAAAATAAACATCAAGTAAACAGCTATTATAGTACAAATGATATAAGCAAATTTAGAACAAAACTGTACCGTAGTTATGCAATTTACTGTAGTGAGTGAGCAAAACTCTCAAAAGATCCAAAGTCTGATTTTGTCTGCTTGTGTGTCTTCCTGTTTGATTGTTCTTATAAAAGATCAGTGCAGCAAGTTTTCTTTTCGCCTTTCAGCTGACTCGTAGAAGATTTGGCAGTTTTTATGCTGGATGCCTTTCATGATGCAACCACAGACCACCGAGCCTAAATAGAAACAACAAATAATGTCTTCTATTTTTTTTTTGTATACAGATGCCTGTAGCAGATTATAGTTTTAGGAATTAGCTGCAACACAGTAATACCACAGGCTGATAACTTCTTGTCCAAATTTCCCAACAGCACAATAATAATTTCCAAAGACATATCCAGATCTTTCTAAATTGTTTTGTAAAGTGCAGAGTTAACTTTTGCCAGATATATCCTATGTTGACTTGCCACTTAAATTTTGTTTTCATATCAATCTTAAACCCAGATTTAGTGTTGTTTCTTGTTTTGTTCAATTTTAACCACAGAAACTAAGAATACATCTTCTTTTTTAGGAAAAAACATATGACCCAAAAAAGGAGCAGCTGCAGCCATTGTGTTTTATGCAAATGTGTCTTTGTTGTACATGTATGTTTTACATGCAAATGGTATAAGCTTGTTTTAAGAATTTTCTTGATGCTTCAGTCTCAAACAAGATGATTTATTGAGTGTTCACACAGCAACTGTTTCGCTGCAGCACAGAATTTCATAGAAAATTGTAACCTGTGGATACAACAAACAGTTCCTACAGTTTTAAAGCTATTAATCTTAAGATTACACACAAACAATATTTGAGAAATTATTCTGGCTATGACTCCTTAACAATCAAAGCCACTGACCCAAATTTTTTTTTTTTTTGTCAACAAATAGTAAACCGTAATTAACTTGATTGCTTCATCAATGAACTGTCTTTATCCGGTCATTGTCAGCCATGATCACAAATAATGTCACCATGTTGTAAAACAAATTGCATCAATCAAACCACAAAAAAAACAATAAATTAATCAAAAACTTTTTTTAAACGATTTATTTTTTACCGTCCTTGTGTAGTATGTGAAGTTGAGTACAAAACAAATGGCATTTACTAAAATCTCTTTCACAAAACACATCAAGACAGGCCATCTGGCCACCTCAGGGTGATTTTTGAATAGACTATGGTGGCGAGGGGATTTGAAGCCTATCCATACCTGATGCGCTTTAGTGTCACATAAAGAGGTGGTGACAGAGCCGAAACAATCGGCATGTAAAAAGATAAACTAACTTTGAAGCTCAATGGATGAAGTGATGACATATGGTCTGTGTGACCACTTGGTTGTGGGATTACCGTAAACATTAACAACACAATTACTGAGGGAAGATTGACAAAGATGCACAGCAACTTCTTAATTTGTTTAAAAAAATAAATAAATCCAAAAATAATTGCTGAGCTTGTCATGTTTTAAACAACACCAACACAGCAGAGTTCCGTGATGCTTGTTTCATTATGAAAGCCCACATCTATGCAGAACATAGTTAGCCCCATCCGTGATTTATGAACAACCAGAGGAACCATAAAGACAGACTGGTTTTTGCAGACATTTTGCAAAAGTGTTTTATGACAGAGACTTAACCCTCACTCAGACCTACCAGTGAGAAAGTGGTCACAAGATGGTTGCTCATAAGCTTCAAAAAGGCATAAATACAAATGCAAAAAGAGGGGAAATTAGCTAAAAAAAAATAAAAAAATAAAGATATTGCTGAAAAGCACTGAACTGATAAATTTAAGAAAGGTATTGGTGAATCTTAAAAGAAGACTGAGCAGTTGCTTGGCAACTGAAAGCTGGGAGCATACAGATATGGTCTGTCCATCTCCTATTCTCACCGTGCAAAAGGCTTCTTGGATATCACAAATTCCTATAAGGTAAAAAAAAAAAGTCAATAGACGTGTAAAAGAACCAACCATGTACAAACCGGATTCCAAAAAAGTTGGGACTCTAAACAAATTGTGAATAAAAACTGAATACAATGATGTGGAGATGCCAACATTTAATATTTTATTCAGAATAGAACACAAATCACAGATCAAAAGTTTAAACTGAGAGAATGTATCATTTTAAGGGAAAAATATGTTGTTTCAAAATTTCATGGCGTCAACAAATCCCCAAAAAGTTGGGACAAGTCCATTTTTACCACTGTGTGGCATCCCCCCTTCTTCTTACAACACTCAACAGACGTCTGGGGACAGAGGAGACCAGTTTCTCAAGTTTAGAAATAGGAATGCTCTCCCATTCATGTCTAATACAGGCCTCTAACTGTTCAATCGTCTTGGGCCTTCTTTGTCGCACCTTCCTCTTTATGATGCACCAAATGTTCTCTATAGGTGAAAGATCTGGACTGCAGGCTGGACATTTCAGTACCGGATCCTTCTCCTACGTAGCCATGATGTTGTGATTGCTGCAGAATGTGGTCTGGCATTATCTTGTTGAAAAATGCAGGGTCTTCCCTGAAAGAGATGACGTCTAGATGGAGCATATGTTGTTCTAGAACCTGAACATAGTTCTCTGCATTAATGGTGCCTTTCCAGACATGCAAGCTGCCCATGCCACAAGCGCTCATGCAACCCCATACCATCAGTGATGCAGGCTTCTGAACGGAGCGTTGTCCTCTCTGGTCCGGATGACATGGCGTCCCAGTGTTCCATAAAGAACTTCAAATCGTGACTCATCTGACCACAGAACAGTCTTCCATTTTGCCACACTCCATTTTAAATGACCCCTGGCCCAGTGCAAACGTCTGAGCTTGTGGAGCTTGCTTAGAAATGGCTTCCTCTTTGCACTGTAGAGTTTCAGCTGGCAACGGCGGATGGCACGGTGGATTGTGTTCACTGACAATGCTTTCTGGAAGTATTCCTGAGCCCATTCTGTTATTTCCTTGACAGTGGCATTCCTGTTTGAGGTGCAGTGATGTTTAAGGGCCCGGAGATCACGAGCATCCAGTAGAGTTTTATGGCCTTGACCCTTACGCACAGCGATTGTTCCAGATTCTCTGAATCTTTTGATGATGTTATGCACGGTTGATGATGATAACTTAAAAGTCTTTGCTACTTTACACTGGGTAACACCATTCTGGTATTGCTGCACTATCTTTCTGCACAACAATGGTGGAATTGGTGATCCTCTTACCATCTTGGCTTCTGAGAGACACTGAAGCTCTTTTTATACCCAATCATGTTATTAATTGACCTAATTAGTGTTAATTGGTCTTCCAGCTGTTCGTTATATGCTCAATTTCCTTTTTCCAGCCACTTATTGGGAGCCAAGATGGTGTAGTGGCAGGGCTTTTGACTTGGGACCCAAAGGACGCGGGTTCGCACCCCGGCCACTACCCACCTTGGGGTGTCTATGAGTGCACACCTATTTCTCCAGCTCCCCGGGCGCTTTCGGGCTGCTCACTGCACCACCTGGTAGGTGGTTGGGTTAAATGCAGAGACAAATTTCGTCTGTGTATGGGAAACATACGCAGATGACAGGAAAAGACATTATTATTATTGCTACTTGTCCCAACTTTTTGGGGATTTGTCGACACTGTGAAATTTTGAATCGACATATTTTTCCTTTAAAATTTTACATAAAGTGCTCATCTGCTCATACAGACTCATGTTCGTGCTGCTGTTTGGAGTAATGTTTTTCTATGATATTAATGCTTAGTGTATTTTTTGTTGATGTTTTTCTTACTTCGTATCTTAGATGTTATTACTGTTTTTCTTTTACTTTTTATTGTTGGATGTAAGTGGGTCCCTGCGTACGTAATCTCGTTCCACAACATTTATCACATGTAGCGTGTATGACAATAAAGATTCTCTGACTCTGATTTACTCAGATTAAACTTTTAATCTGTCATCTATGTTCTATTACGAATAAAATATTGACATTTGCCATCTCCACATCATTGCGTTCAGTTTTTATTCACAATTTGAGGAGCCAAGATGGTGTAGTGGTTAGGGCGTTTGACTTGGGACCCGAAGGACGCGGGTTCGCGTCCTGGCCGCTACACATCTTGGGGTGTCTATGAGTGCACACCTATTTCTCCAGCTCCCCGAGCGCCTTCTATGGCTGCTCACTGCACCGCCTGGTAGGTGGTTGGGTTAAATGCAGAGACGAATTTCGTCTGTGTATGGGAAACATACGCAGATGACAAGATTAGACAATTATTATTATTATTATTATTATTATTATTATTATTTAGTGTCCCACCTTTTATGGAATCCGGTTTGTGAGAAATTAGTGCAGTGACTCGTTTCCTTCTAAATAATGTATTAGCGATGGGCACAATGGGCATTCTTGCACAACAACAAATGGCTACTGCCGCGCGAACTAACCTTTCACTGCCTGGGGTGGTGATCCTGTAGAAACGGTGTCTTAAATGATGCTTGTCTCCATGGTAACAGGTTGTGCAGAGGTCATAATTGGTGCACTCTGCACATTTCCAGCGAATACCTATGATTGGCTGTTGGCGACAGGTGTCACACATGGTTCCATCATGCTTGATACCTGAGTGGGATTGGCATTGATGTCATTGTCTTTGGAAACACAACTTGCATTCTGTTCACAACATCCAAGTTTAAGATTAGAAAGAGGTCACAACTTGTCTATTTCAATTCAAAACAGATTAAGAAAGTAGGAATTTTATCTTCCTCTTTTTTGTGTCGTGCGTGTGTTTACAATTTACAAAACTATTATTTCAGAATACAACAGCTTGAAGTGATCTGAGAATATCTTCATGCTGTTCCACTAGAAATTGTTTCAGCAGAAATGTGCCTGAAAGTGTTCAAATAAAAACCCCTTCAAAAACAAATCGATTGAAGTAAAAATAAGTTACCTGTAGGAGCACTGTCTAATATTCGTACGTCGTAAGCTCCAGAACAACGATAGTTGGCAGCTGTCCCGTTATCCCAAACCACCACCACCTCCTCTGGACTTTCAAAACTCCTGACCGTGCCAACATGTCCCTCTCCTCCGTCCTGCTTCCCCCACTTCCAGTCGGGTCCCCGGACCACTCTGGCTCCAACTCCTTCCATCATCGCCCGGTTGTTCCTGCCGGTAGTCATTTTTTACAAAGACGACTCGTAAAAAACTATATATAAAAAAAAATCCTTAAGTAAGCGAGCTAGCACACTTTGCTAGCAAGCTATCGTTGCGTTGGTTGGCAGTTCTGCTATTAAACGAGAGCAAGTCCAAACAAGAAAGAAACTAGAACGATCCCTGCTTGGGTGCCTGCTCAAGCCTCTTCCAAAAAATAGAAGCTAACGCAAATAACAAGTCGCTGCTCACTAATGATAGCCCCTGAGAAGAAAAAAAAAGTATATCTAAAATAGACTATAGAGTAGACGAGTTCATAACATGCACCAATCTCGGTTTTTAGCAAGGTGGCCGTTTCTCTTCTCAGCTTCCACACAAGAATGCCACCTCTTCAACTTAGCAAGCTAGCAGGAGCAACCGCTAGCGATAGCAACGGTAGCGGTGTAAATTTTCTCCAGGCTCCCCCTCTTTGTGGCGGAGAGCGAATGGACTCCGTTTCGCGGCTGGTTTTCTTTAATGTTGCTTTCGAAAGTGCAAGACAAAGCATCCAAATGGTTCGTTTTGTCAGTCCAAGATTGCTCCATGGGCTCAAGTCAGAGAAAACGGGTCGCCATTATATTCAATCATCGTCCAAACCTCAGACGAGCAACAACTAGCCACGGAAACGAACGATGATGTACGATGAAGTCCGAAGACAAAAAAGGCCGGACCTTTACTGCGCATGCGCTTCTGCCATTTATTTGTTTTTGACGTATTTTATTTTATTTTTTTATTTTTTTAATCCAAATTTTGACAATAGTACCAAAATATAGTACAGAACATAGCGTCTATTACAAGAAAAAATAAAACAAAAAGCAACACTTAAACAAAGATATATGTAACAATACATTACAATAATCATACGGGGTCTGATTATGAGACATATAATTTTGTAAAACTAGTTCTTGTTTTTCTAAGCTTCTGATTATTTAAAGAAAGCTTTTCAATAGATGCAGTGTATGTTTTTAAGTCAGATTCTTCAAAATTATTCCATGAGGGGTTTTTTTTCACTCCATTTCATCTTGTGGACATAATATTTTGCTAAAATTGCAGTAAGATTAACTAAATATATCTCTTTTAAAGAGAAGGTTGAATTGTTGAAAATGAGCAAGATTTGTAATTTAGACAAAATAAAATCACAGTGCAACTCGAGAAGCATCTGTTTGATGTGGAAATAAATTTAGCTCTGTTTAGTGATTCGTTTGAAACTGTTTTAATCTTAAGATTTATAGCAAGACGTGCTCAATATGGAGGACCAAAACTGTCAAAATAATAAATAAAAGAATAAATATATATCCGACATAAAACAATAAATATATAAATCAAAGTAGAAATATATATCCTAAATAATAATAAATAAAAGAATAAATATATAAATCAAAGTAGATATATATATTTTAATGAGAAATAAAAGCATAAATATATATATTCTTTTTTATATCTCCTTACACATGAGAAATAAAAGCATAAATATATATATTCTTTTTTATATCTCCTTACACATGAGAAATAAAAGCA
The DNA here is from genome assembly GCA_038048925.1 of Garcialebias charrua. Lineage (NCBI taxonomy): Eukaryota > Metazoa > Chordata > Actinopteri > Cyprinodontiformes > Rivulidae > Garcialebias > Garcialebias charrua. Next base: position 43,450 of record JBBPBX010004082.1, read on the forward strand.
TAAATATATATATTCTTTTTTATATCTCCTTACACATGAGTTTCCGTCAATAACAATAGATATTTTGCTTTGCCTTTTTCTCGCTGTTTTTCCGTTTGCTATATTTATTGCTGTATTTATTTATTGCTGTATTGTTAGCTGCATTTATTTCTGTATTGTTTTCTCGCTGCATTTCTTCCTCGTCGTATGTTAATGAGGAGGGCTGCTTTCTAAATCCAGCTCTTCTATTGGTCAATAAACCGGAAATAGAACGATCAGTGTGCAGATCGATTGAGCATGCCTGCGCTGCAGTTCTCTCAGGAGATCTCCGTATTTGAGAGGAAGTAAACAACTATTAGAGATGTATCGTAGGATTGCTGAGGAATTAAGGCACGTTGCTAGCTTAGCTGAAAGTAATACAGTCAGTGATGACTGTTTACTGTTTCCAGTCGATGTTTTGAGTGAGTGGCTGCTCCAGGTAGCTGCAGACACGGACACTGAAGCTGACTCATTAGTTGTCCAGATTTTGGAGGAAGTGGCTTGTCGTTTGCACAAATCTGTGTACCACACAAGAACAGCTGGAAGACCTGGATATTTGCTGCCCGCTGACGTCTTGGGAATCATATCTTCATGCGGATGTATCTGTCATGGCAGACTTTTTGGGGTCAGTGAAAGAACAGTCTATAGGCGAATGGCAGAGTACGGTATAAGGTAAGTACACATGTGTGGTATTTCTTTTGCTACTTTGAACTTATTTGTATTTTATATTTTTATTATAATTCCAGTTGTTCCGGAACATCTGTTGTGTTCAAATATCGACTTTTAATAGTAAAACATATTATCTTAAGCCTTTAATCCACTTAAGAAGTTTAGAATTGTGAGATATTCATATTCATCTACGATTAACTCGCGATCTGTTCAGGGTGTATTCTGCTTCTGGCCTACTGACCTCTGGAGATAGGTTCCCTCACCCATCATGACCCAACTAGGATAAGTGTTGATGGATTGATTGATTCATTCAAATATATTGACTTGTAGATGGCATCAGAAAAGTATTTACGAATTTGTTGATGTCCACCATTCAGATACTTCCACATGACTGTTATGGTAATTCGTCTTCAAATTGTGTAATACATTTGTGTCAGAAATTCTGTCCATCCAATTTCTTCCGTGTGGAGAACCTCACTTTCAGTTGACTTTTATTTTTTCTTGTAGAGTATCTGACTCATACTGCAACATTGAAGATGATGAGCTGGATGGAGTTGTGCGAGAGATTCGAAGTCATCACCCTAATACGTACAGGATACACGTTGCTATGGGGCTACTTGGCCAAAGTAAGTCAACAGATGAGCCTATGGTTGCTTATACCAACACCAATTGCAGTTCTATATAACATTGGATTGGTAACAAATAACAGTTTACCACAACGTAAAAGGATCACAAAGAAAATTACATGTCATACTGTTGAAAGTAACTTAAATGTTCTAATGTATTGCAGTGGCATAGCAATAGTGTAATCTTATCTTAACTGTCATTATTACACCATGGACTCATTTCAATATGTTCATCACCTCCAAATCAAACACGTTTTAATTATGGTTTACTTAATTTTCAAGGAATAAGAGTGCGAGAAGCATTGCACCGAGTTGACCAGCAAGGAAATTTGATGCGCACTTTCCAGCTTCGCACTGTTTCAATCAGTCAGATTTATATGGGTGATTAATAACACATATTTATGCCATGTGACAAACTCAAAACACACATTCAATTTTACTTTACACGGTCTTTAAAAAAGAGGAATTATGTTGACATTACAAATACATGTACCGGTACTCTTTAAAAGTACTGTAGTGAATAAGGACCTCAAGTGATGATTACACAGATTACTTTCATTAAGAAACTTTTCACAGAGACCAACTAACACAATGACATTAAAGCTGCAGTATGTAACATTTTTTATAAACATATTTCTTCACTCTGTCACTATCTCCTGACAGACTGATGTTAGCCAGGTAATCTCTGAAAAAAAATATACTGTATATATCTATTGTCCCCTTGCTTCTCCAGGTGGTAAATAAGCATTTCTAAAAAGAAAAAGTGACATGCCATTTTCCAGCCAATAAAAACAGAGTTTGTAACCAGCCAATAAAAACAGAGCTTGAATTTGAATTTCAGCAGACCATGGGAGAGCAGAGCCATATATGGCTCTGAGGGGGAGGGATCAGAATGCTTTGCCTGTTGAAATTTTTTCTAAGTGCTGCAGTTCTACAGAAACTGCAGACTGAACCTTTAAAGTTTTTAAAATCGTCTTAGCATAAGTGAGAAATGTATTCTTAAAGCTGCTATATGTAACTTTTCTAACAATATATTTTTAACATATTTCTTCACTCTGTCACTAGATTGATGTTAGAGAGGTAATCTCTGAAAAAAACTAAAAAAAAATATTGTCCCCTTGCTTCTCCAGGTGGTAAATAAGCATTTCTAAAAAGAAAAAGTGACCCACCATTTTCCAGCCAATAAAAACAAAGTTTGTAACCAGCCAATAAAAACCGAGCTTGAATTTGAATCAGCCAATAAAAACAGAGCTTGAATTCAAATTTCAACAGACCACAAGGGGGCAGAGCCATATATGGCTCTGAGGGGGAGGGATCAGAATGCTTTGCTTGTTGAAATTTTTTCTAAGTGCTGATGTTCTACAGAAACTGCAGACTGAACCTTTAATGGAACTACTCTGTGTTTTAACGTAAACATTTACTCTGCTGAATAAGAGCACTGCAGTTATGATTTTCCTTCTCTGTGAATTCCAGGCCTGCATTCAACAAACAAAAGAAAGTTTCTTCTACCAGTGATAATCAAAAATGTTTTTGTTGTCTATATAGATGGCGATTCGTTGTTCACGGGGGCGTTGATGGCTTCAGTCGCCTCATTGTTTACCTGACTGCTGCTACAAACAATCGTGCCACAACAGTTCTTCAGAGCTTTCTTGAAGCTGTGAATACATATGGAGTGCCATCTCGTGTTCGTTCAGACAAAGGAGGGGAGAACGTACTAGTGGCACACTTCATGGTCTCAACCAGAGGCCAAAACAGAAATTCTCACATAACAGGAAGAAGCACACATAACCAGAGGTATTTAAATTAAAGTCTTGATTTATTCTCCATTCGCCATGTTTTCATACTGACTACTTCCATGGAAGTTGCTACCTTTTCCAAAATAGTATGAAAAATAACCGTCGTGAATTCCCAGGGTAAGTAGAAAGGTCTGGATCTCACAATCCTGAACTCAATGTCCACAGAGCAATAACTGGATACCGGGGTGGCGTTTTATTTTAAGTTGTTGGTCTTTATATAAGTGTATTATGACAACCTTTTTTGCTCCTTTTTCACACTAAAATGTCTTTTCCATCCAGGATTGAGAGGTTATGGAGAGATGTGTTTGGGGCAGTGTTGGATCTGTTCTATACAACTTTCTGCTACCTGGAGACCGAGGGCCTGCTGCAAACAGACAACGAGGTGCACTTATACGCATTACACTGGACCTTTCTACCGCAAATCAACAGACATCTGCAATTCTTCACAGACGGCTGGAACCACCACAGACTACGCACAGAACAGAACCAGTCACCACTGCTGTTGTGGTCTCAAAACCCACGTGCAGGTCACGACCCCGCACAGGTTTGTTTAATTTATGCCGTTTTACAAAGTGCAATTGTAAATTTGCTTTTGTGGTTTAAAAAAACACCAGTGTGTGTAAACTGGATGTTATTTATATCATGTTCTCTTAACTCTGACAGGTTGACAACCAGTATGGCATTGATGGGGAGAGACACTATGGTGGCCATCATGATGGCGTGAGTGACTGTGTCAGAGGTAGAGCGTCCAAGTCCTTTGACTCAGGTGGAAATTGAAACACTACCAGATCCAACAACCTTGTTTTCTAATGTGATTAATGTTTATTGCCAGACAGTTGATATTCTGACTGAAATCTTTGGAAGTATGTAAATTGAAGCTACAAAAGACATTTCCTTCATTCCTATTTCGGTGCAACTTTTTTTTCATTGATACATAAAAATCCTTTTTAGGTGGGTGTAATGTACTGTACTGTATTATCAAAATGTTTGTGCCGTCTTTTTTGCTGAAAGGTTCTGAAATTTACATCGTTATAACAGAGCCAACTTGCTATTTATTAAGACTGATTACATAATAGTTGGGGCGGCCGTGGTGTAGTGGTAATGGCAGTCGTCTCCCGATCGGAAAGTTGGCGGTTCGACTCCCGGGACCCGCACCATGTGTCGTTGTGTCCTTGGGCAAGACACTTAACCCTGAGTTGCTCCCGGTAGGACTGGAAAGCACCTTGCATGGTAGTCTGCCGCCACCGGTTTATGAATGTGTGTAGCATTCAATAAATGTGTAGCACTTTGAAATTTTCAGTACTGTAATGAAAAGTGCGTTATAAATTGAATTAATTAGTATTAATTATTATTATTATAATACTACACAGTGGTATTCAAGTTACATTCTATATTGTAAAATAAAATAAATTGTATGTAAACTTATTTAAATTAAAAATATTCAGTGTTTACATGTGCTTTTTTCATGTTTATGTAATAAAGTCACCATTATTAAACCATTGTAATTTTATTTACAAATTCAACCACATCAGCTTTAACATTTTGTATGTAAGCAATTTCTAGATACGAAATTAATTAATATGATGGTCTAATATTTCCTAACATTTTCTGTGATACAGCTAATAAATGTGTTACCTGGGTAAACGATTTATATCAGCAGGTAGAAGCTTCAAAATATGTTCTACAATAACATTAAACTGTTTTATTTGAAACAAGAATGCAAAGTTCTGTCAAACTGAAGTAATTAACAAGTGCACTAGACACTACTTCATAACAATTAAAAAACATTTGAAAGTTGTAACTTTGAAAAAATACATAGTGCATTTCTAAGTGCATAAACTTGTAAAACGTTGAAACGGCCTGGTTCAAATTAGGCCAAAACCAGAGTAGCTTGAAGACATGCTGGCCATGAGGTGTTGGGACAACTTCAACGTCAGGAAGCAAGTGGATGACTGCGGGAGATGGCAGTCAACAACTTCTACCTCCAGATTGGAGCTGACCAGACCCCAGCCAGTCCAAAAAGTTAGTAGACTCCTTAGGTTGTCTGAGGTCCCTTAAAGACGTCAGCGGGCAGCAAATATCCAGGTGTTCCAGCTGTTCTTGTGGGGTACACAGATTTGTGCAAACGACAAACCACTTCCTCCAAAATCTGGACAACTAATGCTTCAGTATCTGTGTCTGCAGCTACCTGGAGCAGCCACTCACTCAAAACATCGACTGGAAACAGTCATCACTGACTGTATTACTTTCAGCTAAGCTAGCAACATGCCTTAAATCCTCAGCAATCCTACGATACATCTCTAATAGTTGTTTACTTCCTCTCAAATACGGAGATCTCCTAAGAGAACTGCAGCGCAGGCATGCTCAATCGATCTGCACACTGATCGTTCTATTTCCGGTTTATTGACCAATAGAAGAGCTGGATTTAGAAAGCAGCCCTCCTCATTAACATACCGAAGAGGCAGAAATGCAGCGAGAAAACAATACAGAAATAAATGCAGCTAACAATACAGCAATAAATAAATACAGCAATAAATATAGCAAACGGAAAAACAGCGAGAAAAAGGCAAAGCAAAATATCTATTGTTATTGACGGAAACTCATGTGTAAGGAGATATAAAAAAGAATATATATATTTATGCTTTTATTTCTCATGTGTAAGGAGATATAAAAAAGAATATATATATTTATGCTTTTATTTCTCATTAAAATATATATTTCTACTTTGATTTATATATTTATTCTTTTATTTATTATTATTTAGGATATATATTTCTACTTTGATTTATATATTTATTGTTTTATGTCGGATATATATTTATTCTTTTATTTATTATTTTGACAGTTTGGTCCTCCATAGCTCAAAGGCACTGACTGGGCAGACACAGGTATAAACTTCCAAAATATGTCAAAAAGGTGACAAATGTGTTGTCAGCATTATATTTATTGTGGCATCATTAAATTGTTTCGGATGGCCAGTGAGTTGGCATCGAGTCAAACCTTTAAAGGAAAATAAAATCAAACACAACAGCAATGTTCAAAAGGTCATCAATTTGCTTACTTGTCTATTACAAGATAATAATAAGCATAATAAATATAAACTGTGATAAACATATTTTAAAATGTTTGTTTATCTTTTGCATTGTCATATCTGCTGACTTAATTTAATTACAGAATTTAAAATTCACAGTAAAATGATCTTGTTTGAACAGATTGGTTTGATGTAACAAGACCATTGTCATAAAAGCTATAAACAAGATTAATTAAAAAAAAACTAATGATAATGTTAGTTGCAACCAACCCTTTCTGTGTAATACTACTGTATACTCAAAAGTTTAATTCATTTACCGGTATACGTTTTGTGTAATTGACAGCATATTTGCACCTGTACTGCACAACTTTTGACTTTATAATATAAAAATGTACACCAAAATATATGTTTTAAAAAATTAAATTAAGTAGTTAAATTAAATTACTTTAAATTACGCAAATCCCCAAATAGTCTGGTTTAGTTTAACCTGCTATTGAGCATGGGGAAATTGTTTTATGACCAAACAGATCTTATTTTCTTATTATTGTTGACTGTTGGGGTCAGTCAGAGCTCCCTTTCACATCTCCAGCTCGTTCAAAATGCTGCAGCTCAGGTCTTAATGGGAATTTGTAGTTTTGAGCATATTTCACCAGTTTTATCCTCCCTTCACTGGCTCCCTGTATGTCACAGAAAAGATTTTAAAATGATCCTGTTGACCTTTAAATGCCTAAATGGTCTTGCACCATGTATCTCTCTCATCCTTCTTGGTTGCTAAGATCATCTGATCAGTTGATTTAGGTTACACCAAAAACCAGTTCGAAGCTCAGAGGAGATCTGGCTTTTTCAGTCACTGGCCCAAAATTTTGGATCAATCTGCCCCCCAACATTAGTCAGGCCACTTCACTTCCTGTTTTTCAATCTCTTAAAAACACATGTATTTTCACTGACTTTTAGTCCAGTGTGAGTTTTTTAGTATTTTATTGCTTTTAATTTTTGTGTTTGTTTTTTCTTTTAATTACTGCCATTATTATT